>JAUTDX010006186.1:0-26809 GCA_030844895.1 Ambrosia x helenae
GAAAGTATAGTTTTGTAAATTAACGAAATAAAATTAAAGTCTAATTGATTTATTGTTTTGTTTTGGAATTTTAAGAAAATGAATTTAAGAAGTTGTAAACAATAATAATAAAGACGTAACCCCCTCCAAGGATTCCGGTCAATGATTCACCCTACCCTTGTTTAGATGATTAGATACTACATAGACATTAGTTTTGTTGAACGGTTTAAGTTAAGTGATAATCAAACACAAGTTTTTAATAATAACTCGTTCAATTTAGTTACCAACCCACGAATAACAACTACCCTCCCTTTAATCAAACTGCTCACGATGCAAGAAAACCGAATGCAAAATGACAAAAATAAGCAATTGCACAAACACGACTTGTTTAAATAACTCAAACCACAAATACTTTCAAACGATTAAAAGATAATCCATAAACCAAATCAAACAAGAGTTAGAGTTTCACAAATAAACCATACACCCGAAGGTGACTACAAGGATGTTTAGCCCTCATGGTTACAAGAAACAAGCAAAAAAGTTCAATAACAAACCCAAACATGATGATGATAATCGAAGGTATGGATGAATGATGATGATTGTTGATGTTTGTATCTCCAAAATACTCCCAAATATTGATAATTTCGTCTATTGAGGCTTAGCCATCAACTGGGTTGATAAAAATCTTTTTATAATTGAAAAAATAATCTTCCTAATTTTGCTTTATAACCCGCCGTAAGCTACGGGTCTGAACTGTAGCTTACGGTTCAGGTAGGCGCCCAGCTCTTCTCCTTCAGCAGTACTTTACGCTCCAAGGTACCTTACAGGACAAAGAATCGTTGATTCTTCTTTTTCTTCATTGAACCAACCGTAAGCACGGTTCCAACCCGTAGCTTACGTTGAGACCTTCAAGTCTTTCTTCCCTCATTCTCCCTTCAAATCCTTGTATCCAAATACTTCCCAATCTCATTTTTTCCTATCCAAACACCATCTAAACTTCTTTTTCTTCATCCAAACACCCTCCAATCTTCAATTCTTCTATATAAACATTATTTATACATCCGATTCACCTTCCTCGAGCTCCCGAACACTCTTAATTCTTTACATCTCACTTTGGATACTACGCTTCACATTTTTCGGCTCTAATTCCATCCGCTTAGCCGTTTATCCTGAAACGATCAAAGCTCTCGTAGTCATCCCATTCACCACATATAATCAATATAAACACAACAAAAACACACAAAATAGCAATTAGGCATTATTATCCATTCATTAACCCTATCACACAATTCACACACTTACATTTGAAGCTAAAAGAATTTTTATGCCTTAGTTTTTTAAAATATCATTAGTTTCAACAAGAATATAGGTTGCATGATCCCCCCCCCCCCCCCCTTTTAAGCCCAAGCCACACTATTTTGTGTACGAGGCTAATCAGTTGTTTGGTCGCACCATTTTCAACTTTTAAGGCTAAAACTGCAAGTACAAATGTCGATTGTAATAGCTAAAACCATGTCATTTGCAATAATTTGGTTCATACACATAAAAAACTTGGCTAAAACTTTGAGAAATGGTCCGTTATATAAAACCCCCAAAAATTATTTTCATCCCCCCCCCCCCCTCATAAAGCCCTGCGCTATGGCCATAGCGCAACGCTTTGAGGTACGGGTTGATTGATTGGTGGTTGATGTCTGCTAAAGTCTGACAAAAAGGTGTCACATGGAACCATAAGCGCTCTATGTCCATAGCGCAGCGCTTTGGGGATTTTAATATAACGACCCTTTCTCAAAGTTTTAGCCAAGTTTTATTGTATATGGAACCAAATCCACATGTTTTTTATATTATTTAGGAGTGTTAATAATATATTCATATGTCTATTTTGGTTCCTGATGGCTTGATTCATATGTCTTATTGAATAATGGATATGGGATGATAAATAAGTAAATCAAATAGAATATTAGACTATAATGTGATATTAGCAATAGTATAGGTTATATATGTAATATGTGGGTCTATATAACCACACATCTTGTAACCCTAATCACATCAATCTAATACAACCCTAATACCATTGTTTAACTTGGTATCAGAGCTTAGGTTACAGCCACCACCGGAGGGGCGGCCGGCCGCCGCCACCACCGCCCTACCACCACCACCACCACCACAAATCTGCGCACAGTCTTCTTTTTCTTAAACATAGCCATAAACCGTCACCTTTAACAGCCTAAAACCCTAGCAGCCGCCACCCACAACCCTTAAACCCTAATCAGCCGCCACCATGTATGGCTGAACCCTAGCCGCCGCCACCTTCTATGGCGGAACCCTAGCCACCGCCGCCTTCTCTTTCACCACAAACCCTAGCAGCCACCCTGAAACCCTAGTGCAAATACAGCAACTTTTTATAGCTTAACTTTTTAAACCGGCTGCTGCAAAAAAGCGCCGCCGCTGCTGCAAACAAACAAAAGCAGCCAACTATGTCTCTTCGCGGCCTCGGTTGCAGAACTTACCTGCCATTACAAAACCCTAATCGCGTCGCTGAACACCAACAACGGTGACCTTTTTTTTAGCGACCAACACCTCGTAAAAACGAACCAACGAGGTTCCCAATGAGAAGAAGATTGTAGAGGGGAACGCCCCCTGTGGGAGAGACACGGATTTAAAAAAAAGCAGGCGGCTTGTGGTGATGGTGAAAAGTTGGCTGGTTTAACAAGTGTGACGGGCAAAAGCAAGGTGGAGAATTAACAAGTGTGACGTGCGGAAGCATTGCGGAGAAGAACGAAGACCCACTATCTTTATTTTTTATGTTTTATGTTTTTACCCTTTCAAACAAAGTCACTCCCACGCTTCGTTTGCGGGGAGTATTAGACTATATGTGATATTAGCAATAGTATAGGGTTAGATATGTAATATGTGGGTCTATATAACCACACATCTTGTAACCCTAATCACATCAATCTAATACAACCCTAATACCATTGTTTAACTTAGAAGAAAATAATCATTATCCAGGTTGTATATTCCAGAAATCCAAATATTTAGAAAAAAAAGCTGCAAGTCTGCAATCTTTTAAACAAGCAAGGTATTTCTAGTTTTGTACACTTCTAGAACTACTTTGACAGACAAAAAGTTTTGATCCTACAAAAATACCACTGTTTATGCAAGAAGTACAACATAACAATGCATCAAAAGAGGGACCAGTATCTGAACACCCTGTAGTTTGAACTTCATACTCTGTCAATCTTGACTACTAACATGAAATCAAGAAGAATCAAGAATCCTAACTTCCAGTCAAAAGATGAAATCAAGAACCACCTTTCATGCATAAAGTACAACATTATTATGCACTACAAAGGGGACCAATTCTATTGGTTGAAACAGCACAAAGAAAAATCCAAATTGAACACAACATATTCTATTATCTCAAACTAGCTTGTTACACGTAAATCTTACAAAGTAAATTGCTATGTATATCTTATATCATCCATAAAAAGGACTAAAGTTCCTTGAAAATAAACAAAAGTGGAAAAAGAAAAAGAATGAAATAAGCCATATATCACTGATTTATACATCATAACACATATAGAGGGTCGTTTTAGTTTCAAGTAGAGAACCGCAAGAACTTTATAAACACGTGCATGTATTGTTTTAATTTGTGATACATAAGTTGGTTATGTAACCACAATACTGTCTCTCTCTCTCTATCACTGTATCTGATATGTTGCACGTCCACATGTTTAAAACGGTTATTCACGGTTCTCTACTTAAATATTGAGCGAACCACTATATGTATACATTATCGTTAGCCTTTCTTCAGTTCTTGAGATTTCTTAGAGTCATTACAAGTTGTTGCCTTTCACCCTCCACTTCTGCAAATTTAAGACTTATTTCTGAATATCTTTCTTGCATTTCCATCAGTTCCATCTCCATGGATTTGTTTAACCTCTTTAACAATGCCATTTCATCAGCTGTAGATGCCTGTGACCCATTATAATATTATCAGTGAATCAATGTCATGTTACCAACTTACCAATGGTGTTAAAAAGATTCAAAGTTTAGTGCTTTTAATAAAGAAAAACCATGTGTTTTTGAGCTACCTGTGAAATGGCAGTGCTTTCATCAAGAACCTGCAATCTTCTTTCCAACTCTTTGATTTTATCTTGAAGATCTTTTTCCTTCTCAAGAAAGGAATTTTCAGAGCTCTTTAAAGCGGCTTCTTTTGTTTTTATTTGTCCCTGATTATCAAACACAATACAATGCTTGTTTTAGAAATTTTACAAGTGTCATTCTTTTTACAAAAGCTAATATTGCGCGTGTCGGTCTAATCACACGAAATGTAACCAACCTTCGGTACAATTTTGATTTTTGGCGACCTTTTCAGGCCAAAAAAAAAACCATCCAAATTTAAAAAAAAAAAATTTATTCAGGGTTACCAACATTAAAAAAGATTTTTGATTCAAGGTAATTTGACCTGGTGACTAGTTAAAAAATGATTATGTGCTGCAACTTTGGATGTTGTTAGGTTGTTTTAGCTTGAATTGAAATGTTTGTGACATTAATGGTTTCTTTCAGATAAATATAAGTTGGTTATTTTTTATGCAATTAGCCCTGTTTAAACAACAAATCACATGAATAACTATTTTGACTAAATATATTACCATTAATATATCCTTTAAAAAATAATCAATTTGATCAAACTTGTATACTATAATAGCAAATGATTGTTAATTTGGAATATAATCTACTCGACTGTTGCACACATTTCTACAACTACAAAACCACACTTAGCACAAAACTTGGCAAGATTTGTGCCCATTGGCGCAGAAAACGATCTTGAGGCGCGTCCATCTTTTGCACCAAGCTATGCACAAGTTCAAGACTTTTGCGCCATACGCACAAAATTTCATAATCTTAACAGTTAAGATTGATTTCTTTAAAAGGTCAACGGTTATTTAAGCAAATTTGGTCAAATTGCTATCGTTGTAATTTTCACTATGTAAACACGAATGTTAAATGAGTCAAGTTAAAATGAGAACATAGGGCACGTTACCTCGAGTAATTCTATTCTGTTTTTCAGATTGTTTTACTTCTTTCGAGCTTCGGGTAGTAGTTTTTGAAACTGCTTTACTTCCTCCTTAATCTTCTTTTCCATGCTAATTAAAGCATTTTCATTCTTCTTAATTTCGCCTTTTAGTTGAGAGACCTGCTTCCGCAGCTTCTCTTTTCAGTTTCATCATCTAACAATGACAACTTCATCTCATCGTATTGAGATTTATAGCGTTCAATCTCTGATTGCAGCCGTTCATACGCCTCATCTTTTTGCTTATTAACATTTTCAAGATTCTTTATTTCATCTCCAAGAATCATATTATTTTCGTTTAGCCTCTCAATCTCACCTCTATAACTGGATATATCTTCGATCTGTTTCTCCATCATCTCCAGTTCTTTTGACTTTTGACTTATTTGACCCATAAGGTTTTCAAGTTTTTCTTCATAACGAACATTAAGAATGTCTAAATCATGTTTGACTTTCTTGACCATCTCTTCCAAATGTCGTTTTCTCTATACGTAGCTGATTAGCTTCATCCATTGCTTTCATTGTTACCTCTCATTCGCTTCAAAACTAGAATTCATTTGTGTTGAAAGCCTTCTAAACTCTTCTTGTAATCTCTCTGCTGTGTTAGCGTTTTGTAACTTCATCTTTCTTAGGCTTTCTTCTGCACGAATGGCTCGTTGTTCCTGCTCGACTTTGCATTTATAAGATCTTCAATATCTGCTTCAAACCCGTAACCTTGATCTTCTAAATCTTTCTCCAAGTTCTTGATAATGTTTTCAAGTTCTTCAATAGCAAGCGCAGAAGCCGAAAGCTTTTCAGATTTCAGTTTTAGCTCGCTTTTTAAACTCTCAATTTGTGTCTCGAGTTCTTTGACCACATCATAAGATGTGCATTCATACTGCGTATTCAACTGTTCTTGAAGCTGACTTTGCTCAAGCTTATAACACAAATCATGGTTTCCTTGCTTTAAGATCTCATAATCAAGGGCCATTTGGTCCATTTGCATTTCAAGCTCATCTTTATCTCTTTTGCATGACTCTATTTCGCCATATAAATCGCTTATTTTTTGCTCTAGTAAATGTGCTTCCTGCATACCGCTATGTTGTTTAACGATATCTTCCAAAGCCTTTTGATCTTCATCGTCCTCTGTCTCGGATTTGACTTCTTCCAATTCATAACGCTTTGACTTTGACTTTGACATATCTGAATCTCTCTGTTCAAGCATTGCATCAAGGTCCTGCACTGCAAGAATCAACTCAGCGTTCGATTCTTGTGTTTTCTGAAGTTGTAACCGGAGATTAGAATTCAAATCTTTCTCATAGTTTAAGTTCTTGTCTCAGTTCATCAACAAGATCCCATGGATCCCCTTTGACTTTGACTTTGCTTTCTTCTCTACATTTTTTATTTTCCTTAATCTTTTCACACTCCTCTTTGAGCGCGTTTCTTTCTTCGTTTAGTGCACTTACTTCTCTAGAAAGTTCCAGACCCTTCTTTCTTTCCTTCACAATTTGTTTACGAAGAGTTTGCAACTCTAACTCGGTAACATCTGCTTGCCTAGCCAAAACCTCACTTCGGTTTTAAGCTTTTTAATAACGGCTTCTGGTGAACTATCTTCGCGTATCTCTTCCAAAACAATCTCCCGGGTACTAGGTGATGAATCATCTGTGCTCAATTCGGTAGGTGAACCATCTAACCAATCCCACTGTGACACGTGCTGCTCCTCATAGATAGTTGCAGCCGGTGGTTCATGAATTGGTTCTGTCTTTTTGGGTTCTGGTTCCCTTAAGGTTTCGAGTCCTGAGCTGATGTCAGAAGCCGATAATGTGATGTCAGACCCACTCGATCCTTGACGATCTCTATTATCAGCCAAAGCCACATGATCCTGTCAAAGTCCACAGAACTAGTTTATTTTTGTTATTATTAACAGATCAACATTTTGTTAAACTATTTGTCAAGTTAAACGTCACATTTACGATTAACTATAACGCGTGAAACAAGAACTTACTTCACTAGGATTAATTCTAAAGGATTCTTCTCCATCATTGTTGCTTAACTGAGCCCTTAAAGTCCTTTCATGACGATTTGCATTCTCACTTCCATCGATTTCCCTGTAAAATCCACAAATCTTTAACATAATACTTTTTAAAAAATGAAAACAAAACATTATGAAATATACAATTACCTTTGATCTAAGGACTCTTGAATCCTTTGAATTGATACCTAGCTCAAAAGATATGCACAAACATATGAGTTCATGTAAACAATTTGACAAATTTCCTACAAAAATTGACAAATTCATAAATGAGAGAATTACACAGATTGTCCTTTAGTTATACATGAAATTGCATCTTATGTCCTTTTTTCAAATTTTTAACTCCTTATGTCCTTTGTTTTATACACTTGTTACATCCTATGTCCTTTAGGCCAAACCAAGTTAAAAAACTCAGTTAAGTTGGTCACGTGCCCCTCATGTGAGGGGCAATCATGTCTTTTCACCCTCAAAAGGACAATCTGTGTAATAATAATAATAATAATAATAATAATAATAATAATAATAATAATTACACTTTATCTCTCACCTCTCTCTCTCTCTAAAACACACACACACACCAGACACAAACACACACACACTCTCCCTCTCTACTCCTCCTCTTCCGGCGATAGCTCCGGCCGTCGGGTCTCCTTCACCCCCCACCCTCACCCAACCTTGCTCCTTCCATATTATTATTATTATTTTAGAAAGAGATAGAGAGATAATGAGCTAGACAGAGAGAACAGAGGACAGAGAGAAAGTGTAGGAGAGAGACAGACGGAAGAGGAGATGTGGTGGTCTCCGGCGGCGACCCTCTGTTCCCGAATCAAACCAGGTAAAAAACCCCTCTGTCTCCGGCGGCGACCCCTCTGTACTCCGGCATTGGAGGCCTCCGCGGCGACCCCACTGAATCATCCAATCGTCGTTCGCCACCACTGTACTCCGGCGTTTGAGGCCTCCGCTCCTTCTTTTTTCTCTCTCTCTCTTCTCTAAGTCTCTCTCTCTCCACAGGATGGTTGGGATTCTTAAAATGAAGCCCTAATTGAATGAAGCCCTAATTGAATGAAGCCCTAATTGACAGAGGATGGTTGGGGGGAGGCGGTGGTGATGTAGGCGGAGGGTTGGAGGGAGGCGGTGGTGATGTAGGCGGTGGGTTGGAGGGAGGCGGTAGTGATGTAGGCGGTGGGTTGGAGGGAGGCGGAGGGTTGACCACTGTCTCCATGTTTGACCCGACCAGAAGCTTGATTTGGGTGGATTCATCAACACCTCTATATCCAACAACCTCCTCTGCCTGGAACCATCTCAGAATCAAATAACTTCTTGAAATGCTTTTGATGCTTCAACTTTAAGGTCATGAACAGTGGCATCAGGAGGAAGGATTATGTGTTCAGGAGGTGGGTTTACATGACAGTACCAGTAAATGTGGGTTTGGGTTGATGGGTTTTGGGCAACTGAACTTTTTATTATTATTATTATTATTATTATTATTATTATTACACAAATGGTCCTTTAACGAGGGTGAATTGACAGATTTGCCCCTCACGTGAGGGGCACGTGAGCAACTTAACCGAGTTTTTTAACTTGGTTTGGCCTAAAGGACATAGGATGTAACAAGTGTATAAAACAAAGGACATAAGGAGTTAAAAATTTGAAAAAAGGACATAAGATGCAATTTCATGTATAACTAAAGGACAATCTGTGTAATTCTCTCTTTATAAATTAAAAAAAAGGAAAAGGGACTAACATGCAAAAAAGCAGCACACTTTGCATTTTTGAGAGGAAGAGATAAAGAACAACTCTTTGCAGCTTCAGTAAAACTTGCAAAATCAACTGAAACTTCGCCAACACTACTAGATTTCGAAGAGCCCTATAACAATGTAAAAATATCACAAGAAAATTAACTTCCATTTTATAACTTGAACTTAAGTTTATAGGCAATCATCTAAAATGATTTGTACCGTTGCTAGAACGAAGTTATAGATTTTCTCATGACACTTTCCAGTTTTGGGATCAAGAACAAACTTCACAGTCTCATAATGTGGTTTTTCCCAATAACAGCTTCCATCTTTAATTTTCGCTTTTTCTAATTTTGTCGTCGATTTTCCAGTATCTGCTGGAACGATAGATACGATCAAAGTATCCCCGCTACCTGCTTTAACTGTGTAGGCAAAACCGTTCATCCAAGTAAGCACCAGATCACAAAAAAAAAAAAAAAAAGAAAAAAAAAAGACCTTATAAGTCAGCATTTTTTTAAATTTTAATTTGCAAATACTTGTTCTTGATTTAAGCATGTTGCAGTATAGATTCATGCTGTCAGGGTTGAATTAAAGCCATGATGCATAGAATATGTGAATTGCGAATCGCGAATCTTGAAAAAACATATACTAATAAATTAACGTACCCAGTAAAATTCCACACATAGCAGAGCCATTGGTCGGGTCTGGGCCAGTACACATAACTCAAAAGTAGAAGAAATGCAGGAAATAACACATCTAATTTTACTATGAGCATTTGTTTCTAAATGGATTAAGTTTGTGATTTCTAGGAAAAAAAAATAATAACAATTTTACTATTTCTAGAGATCAAGATGAAGAAATGGCTGTACTTCCAAGATTTTAACTTCTAAACTAATCAACCAATTAATTAATAGTTACATTTTTAATTCAATAACATATTGCCACTAAAAGCTCAAACACTAAACATATTATTAAAAAAACATAATCACAACTCAAAGATACACATAAACATATTATTAAAAAAACATTACCTGAGTTGCATGAAACTGCAACTTGAATACAGATTTGATCTTATTCTTTTCACTCCTCCATCTTGCAGACTTAAACATTTTCAAGTTCTAAATATTAATTCAGACCCACTTCAGTAAAACCATAATTCAACAAATATTGATGATCACATCTACAGTTTATTACTTTATTACCCAACAACCAGAAAAATTCTGAAGTTAAAGTTTAATAAACACGTATGAGAGACAAAGGCATTGAAGTGTTAATTGAGTTGATGAAATGTGAGTAAATGTGAGAGGTGTTTGGTCAGATGAGTATGTCTACATTGAAGAACTCGTGAATGAATTTATGATTGAGCTTAAAAGCTCACAAGTAAGTAGAGTAGATCTAGAAAGCAGAGTACTTTATAATTATCTCTCTCTCTCCTCTGTTTTTTAAGTGTATGTGTGTGTGTTTGAGTATGTGGAATTATTTAAAAGATATGTGTTGTGTATTTGTGTTTGTTGAAGAGAAGTTATTAAATATTAAATATTATTATTATTATTATTATTATTGTGGTCTAATTTTTAAATAATTAATAAAAGGGGGATTATGGACAAATTTAGAAAAGTGGGAGGGAAGCTTCTCTAAGATTTTTTATGAAAACAAGAGAGACAAAATATTGTAGGAATTTTCATTCTTACCCCCTAATATATACATATTTTACATATCTTGTTCAAGATTTGTAATTTTCAATTTCAATATTATGTATTTTAAAATTACAACATACTGGAATCATTGGTGGATCTTCCTACGGGCTAAATGAGGCACCGGCCTGTCAAGCTTTTTCGTTTCGTACGGTAAATTTGATCAAAACTTTTGAAAAAATTTATAGGTATTGAATTCGACCCGATCAGATTGAGTTCAGGCTTACTAGGTTTTTCGTTCAAGATCAGCCGTTGATTAGAATGAAATTAGTAGGTTAGCATGAAATAATTTCCATTTTGGATTTGTTTGTGTTATTGGTTATGTGTCATCTTCACTTCATCATATCACCGGTTAATATCGGCATCTTGGTATTAGGTTGTTATTTATTAGTTGGTTGTTTATTACAATAAAATAATGATTACAAGGGTTTATTTTTTTGCATTTGATAAAAAGTATTTTAGAAGTAAATGTAGACAATCAGATGATGTATTAAACAAATGATTTAAAAAAAGTTTGTGGAAGCGGGTCATTTTAGAATGTCATCGTGTAAAACAAATGGTTGTCACTTCCGCTTGCCTCAAATGTTACTGGTGCTGGCAAATCCTTGTAGAAGATGGCAAATCCTTAAGATTCTGGTGCGATTTGTGGATTGGGGAGGCACCTCTTCGGGATAAATTTCCTAATTTATCAGGTTAGAAAAGTGTAAAACTTGTTTGGTTGAAAATAGAATAACCCTTGGAAGTGGTGAAAAAAATCTAACTTGGAATTGGATAAGATTACGAAGAGGTGGAGGAGTTATTTGGGCTGTTGACGTTAATATATGATCATCAGTGGGCTCATGGTATGGATTCGTAGAAATGGGTAGGTGGCGGGCAGGATAACTTTTTGGTTCATGCGGTAAAAAATTTGATAACCTCATCTTGGAATTACGGTGAATTTTATAAAATGAAACGGAATGGGTGGATCCCTTTGAAGTGTAGTATTTAGCTTGGCGAGAAGAATTAGATAGACTCCCGACTAGGGTGGTATTGTCAAAGAAAGGTATGACGTGGATTGTCCGCTTTGTGGCGATTCATCGGAATCATTGAGACATTTATTTACCGCCTCCATATTTGCATCAGAGGTGTGGGCTCGTGTTGCGAAGTGGTGTAGGTTGACTCCCATTTTCGCGTTTGCAGTGCGAGATCTTCTTTCCTTAGCGAAAGGGCTGAAGTTGAGGAAACAAGATTCGAGTACGGTCCACGGGATTGTGCTAACGACGCTATGGTTTTTGGATTGCTAGAAATGAGATGGTTTTTCAAAGGAAGGCCACTAAAGTGGTGGATGTCCTTGCGAAGATTAAAGCTAGTTCATTCCTTTGGATTAAAAAAAGATCTAGATTCAAATGTATAGAGTGGAAAAATTGGTGTGATTTTTCTCTAATTTTGATATAACTTTTGATTTTTTCTTTGCGGTTCTTACTTTGAGAACTTGCAAAAGGTGTGGTTGTTTAATAAAAGTTTATCTTTCAAAAAAAAAATTTGTGAATGGAAAGTGATTTGTATGTTTTCATATAATAAAAATAATTTAATGATAGCATTAAAAACAAAGACAGAGACACGTGATAAAATTAGACAACTATATTTTTTTATCGGCAAACAAGTTTTCATTCCACCCAAATATATGTACAAAGGTCGAACTAGAAAGGTTCTAGTCATTACATTTTTTTCGCTCAATACATCACCCTATTAAAGGTATACATTAACTATACTTGTCATCTTTTTGCAATGTCAAAAGTACGCCATTTCTCCCAAGTCCACGCCTCTTGTTTCGCTTTGTGCTTCACCCATGCGAATGAAATTGCTTGGACCTCCCGAATAGCCTTGTAAATTCACTTGCTTTCCTTGGAAAGTTGCTTCATTTCTCATATTCCAAATGAACCACGTCCCGGCTAGAATGATCAATTTCACCAAATTCTTTTTGTCCGCCGAATAGCCGATGTGATTGTGAACGTTGAACAGGTCACGAGTCGTGTGAGCATAAACTGGAGGGATACGGCACCAAGAGCTCACTTGTTGCCACAAAATTGCAACCGCCACACAGGAGGTAAACAAATGAGCTGCATCCTCCTCCCCTTCACCGCATATTCTGCACAGCGACAGGCCACTTAAAATCCTCCTCCTCTTAAGGCCGGTATATGTTGGAAGAGGATCTTGTTCTGCCCTCCACGCGAAGACGCTAACCTTCCTTGGAACCCACTTGAACCAAGAAAAGGGATAAAACGGAACTGCATAGCAAGCAATTTCCTTCAATGACCCACTGAAAACGACCCATCTGGGCTGCTCGGCCAGCTCCACCTATCAGCTGTTGGAAGCAGAACGGTTGTCGAAATCAAAACGCTGCACCCTTGCAGTTCGGCAACCTCCTAAACAAAAACAGGAGACCTCCTCCAGTCCCAACCTGATAGCCGTGAAGCAACCGAAACAGATTTGTGATTCTCTAACGCGAACAGTGCAGGAAATCTTTCCAACAATGGTCCGTCCCCAACCCACCAATCCACCCAAAACCGAATATCTTGGCTGTTTCCACAGGACCCCTTAATATGACTTTTGATGCTCAAATTTCAGATTGAAAACTCTTTATCAAGTTTGTTTATCATACTCCACGAACCCGAACAACCATTCTTAACCGGAAGATAGCCCCATGAATTTTGATTGAAATAAATGTCATCAATGACATTCCTCCAAACCGAGTCCTTCTCAATTTTGTACTTGCACCACCACTTTGCCAAGAGACTGTCATTCAGATCCTTCAATGACCTGAGACCGGGGCCTCCTTTATCGCTTGGTCCGATGACTCTCTCCCACGCCACCCAATTGGTTTTAGCCTTAACCTTATCGCCCCCCCCCCCCCCCCACAAAAAAAATCGATGCCTTAGGACTTCTAACTTATCAATTACACCAACGAGAGCCTTGAATAATGAGAAAGAATACACTGGAAGGCTGTCCAAAGCTGCTTTCAATAAGGTGACCCTACCTCCAAAAGATAACTTTTTTGCCTTCCATCTTGACAGTCTTTTCTTCAAACAATCCACCACACGTTCCAATTTCTTATAATATTCATGTTCACACCCACGGGTAAACCAAGATACTTACATGGGAACTTGTCGACATTGCACCTGATAGAATCGGCCACCTCTTGAGCCGAAATGTTGCTCACCTTGATAGGATAAAGATTAGTCTTGTTGTGGTCCATTTTTAGGCCAGAAATCAGGAAGAAGCATCATATTAATCGGACTATGTTCTTAATGTCTTGATCACCCCATTCCCCCATGAAGACGATATCATCCGCGTACATAAGATGGGTCATGACAGGTCCGTTTTTTGGCAGCCGAAGTCCCCGAATAATGCCGAGTTCTTTTGCTTTGCCCATGAACCCGGTTAAGGCCTCCATTGCGATTATAAACAAAAACGGGGATAACGGGTCCCCTTGACGGACCCCTCTGAAACATTCAAATTCCAAAGTAGGTGACCCGTTTATCAAGACGGATGCTCTAGCTGACTTGAGGATGCCCCATACCCACTGTCTCCACCTCTCGGGAAAATCCATTTGTCGAAGCACTTCCAAGATAAACTTCCAACTTATAGAGTCTTAGGCCTTTTCCATATTGACTTTCAATACAAAAGCTTCAAAGTTCTGTTTATTAGCCCAAGAAATGATTTCGTTTAATATCAAAGGTCCGTCTAAAATGTTGCGGCTGCTCATAAAACCGAACTGCAGATCCGAAACCACCGAGTAGATCATCCACTTCACCCGATTCGCCAAAACCTTTGAAATGATCTTAGAAATGCAGCTGATCAAACTTATGGGTCGGAAATCGTTGAAGGATACTGGGTCCACACCTTTGGGAATTAATGCAATAAAGGATGAGCCACACCCGTGACTAATTCTGCCACTGTCATAGAATTCCTCCAATATTTTCATAATATCCGTTTTCCACAAGTCCTAAAATGCTTTATAAATTTGAAGGTGAAACCGTCGAGTCCGGGGCTTTGTCTCCTCTGCAATCCCATACCACCACTTTAATTTCATCAACGGAGAAAGGGGAGATCAACTAATCCGCCTCCTCTGTGGACAAGTGCTTCAAGTGATTCAATATGTCAATCATCTTATATCGTTAATTTAATAAAAATATTAAAACATTTTATATATTATTTGTAAAAAGGTGAAGCAACTATACATGAATTTGTATAAATAAAGAATAAGGAGAATTACACGTTTTGTTCTTTATGTTTACTTCAAATTGTACTGTGTGTTCTTTATCTTTAAAAATTACACCGTGTATTCTTTATTTAAAACTTTTGCACACCACAAGTCCTTTACACTAACCCCATCCAATATCTTGGTTATCTTCTTTAACCCTATCCAATATATTGGTTGTCTTATATAGATTATTCATTCAATGGTTCTAATAATTATTTAAAATACATTTACAACTCCAAAAATTCTATTGATTTTATAGAAGCTTATTTACATCCCAACTTTCATTATTTGTATTTTTACTTTCGAAAAATATGTTTTCAAATATATTTAATATATTTTCTTTTTTATTTCATATGTAATTCATTATAAATCCGATTTATGTGATTCAAATGAACGTGTGCACTTACTAGAAGTCAATGTCGCAAACTCTAGATGGTAATCCTCCTTGCGAATTAGATTAATTAAGTGTGAAGCTTCCAAATCGATGGTTGGCTAACAAGGATTATGTTTTTAAAAACCAAATATAAATGGTTAACAATTCATTTTGGATGGTAATAAATGATTACTTAGGGGTTGTTGGGTAGTCTTTTGATGATTTTATAAGAGGTTATATTTAAATCAGTCATCATTAATTGTGTTTGATTCATTGACAAAACACATTTGAGTTAGTTAGTAAGCCTCTTACCCATTAAGACCATGTATAATAGGGCTTGAAGATCAATCCCCTCTCACAAATCAAGAGCATCCATCTGGAAAATGCAATCTTCAAGCCCCTTCAAGCCCCTCCTAAACGTTTTTATAATCATGCCCCAACCCAAATTTGATGAAAAACGCCCCTCGGTACGGTGTGCAGGGCTTGAACCGGCGTTATGGGGCAAAATCATGCCAAATTTCATAACCACTACGGGTGGTCTAAGTTTCAAAATGATTAATTCAATAAAAATTTACCCCTTTGTCTATATTTCTGTGTTCATAACCCTCAGTCGGCCACCCACACATCACCTCCTCAACCCACCACCTAGTCAGCCAAGACATGTCAAGCATCTTACTGGTTCATAGTCTATTACTGAATGAGGCCTCTTTATGGCTCAGAACTTATTGACACAGAGGTTGCCAAACAACCCTTTAGCCAGTTATCTAGGCGATTTTGCTCTAAACTAAGTTTTAGAAATAGCGTGCGCCCTCACCCATCTTTGATTCTAAATAATTGGACAAGGAAATTAAGCTGTTATTTTGTAATATAAAAAAGCTAAATCTGAATATGTGATACTTTTTATTTTATTATAGGGGAGTTAGATTTTAGTAAACCAAACTATTCTTCGTTGGTCAGCATTAATCCATACTTAAAAAATTCTTAAGAATATTCCCAACTTTCAAACTATTTTTCCTCCATCGAACCTTTTCTAAACGGGATGTGACCCTATTTGGTTTTCCCCGACGTGGCATATAACATTGATCCTTTTTTTTATAAAACACTCTTTTATACATAAATGTATGTGGAGAGGCCTAATTGTAAGTTAATCATCATCACCATCTCTACCACAACTATCACCACCGCACCATTACCACCCCCACCACCACACTAGACCGCCCCCATCACCACCACACCACCTAACTCCGGCAACTCCCCCATCTCATTACACCACCACCACCACACTACTTCATTCACATCTCAGACAACCAACCAAGCCAAAATCATCCATAAGTATCTCGATATAGAAACCCTAGCCATGTTGCAAAGCCCTAACCATCGTTCAAGCATCATCAACATCTTCCCTGTTAAGGAAAATCAACCCCACCTAATATAGTAGAACCCTAACTGTCACCCAATTTTTCTGTCGTCGTTGTTGCATGTTGTAATCGTGTGGTGGTGATATTTTAGGGTTTCGCCTTGGTTTTCAGTGAAATGCGAGATCATGGAAAAATATAACATGTAATGTTCATTGTTGTTTTTTAGGTGTTCGGTGTTATTTTTTTTATGATTTTTAATTTTAAGTTTTTTTATTTAATTTTATTATCAATTTCTATGCTTTTAATTATCTTTTTAAATTAGTGTATAAAAAAAATTGCCACGTGGCACATCAAGCCCACTCCCCCCCCCCCCACTCACAACAATTTCAGGGGTGAAAAGTGGAGCCTACATATGCTACATGGCACATCATGCCCACCCCCCCACTCCCCATAGTCTAAGAAAATTGGGGATTTTAAGAAATTGAAGTATTTTATTAATATGAAACTATGCACCGGTTTGTAGATACCTTTGATTAAGGGGCTGTTTGGTATCCTCTGAATGGTCATTAAGAGGCTACATCTGAATGGTTCATAGTATTTGAATGGTTATGATGTAATCTTAAGTTTTAATGGTTAAGAGGTAACATCTTAATGGTTGCCTCTTAATCATTGAGACTTAGGGTTACCTCTTAACCATTCAAAGGTTATCAACCATTATGAGGTAGCCTCTGAATGGCCATTAAGAGACTACCAAACACCCCTAAGACTCTTATGCATGTATTTTCTAAATGTATTTGAGCCATTCTCAGGAATTTTATTCTACATCATCAGCCACGCCAAGGAAAAACTAACTGCGTTAGACCCCATATAGAAAAGGCTTGATGAAGAAAAGTTTTAAAGTTGGAACCATTCTCAGGAATTTAATTTCTTAAGGAGTAAATAGCCAAAACAGTCCATGTGGTTTGGGCCATTTTTCCAGTCCAGTTCAAAATAAAAATAATTGCTTTAACAGTCCCTTGAGTTTTACAAACTAGGCCAATACAGTCAAATTACTTAACGGAGTTAACTCAACCTCGTTAAGTTAGAAGCAAAATTGTCCATATGTTTAAAACATAGAGTTGATAGCCAAAACCATCTGTATTCTCTTCTTCCACATATCTCTATTTTCCTCTTCCTTACCTCCACTCTGTTTCCCCTCCACAGCAGCTCGTTTCTACATGTGAGCGCCAAAACAACAGCTCGTCTTCTGCAGGTGATCTTCTGCTTCTTTTGATTTAGGGTTTAGGTATGTATGTACTGCTTCAATTAATATAATTATTTAGGGTGTATGTATGTATGTATGTATGTATGTATGTATGTATGTATGTATGTATGTATGTATGTATTGCTTCAAGTAATATACTGATTTACATTGTAGTGTGAATGAAAACAATTTTAGAGTACTGATAATGTTGTAGATGCAATCATCCAATTCTTATGATGACTGATAAAGCCTCCAGTTCCGGTTCTGATGTTGACTTTGAGAGTTTGATTGATTATGATCAAATTCGAGATCCACCTTTTTATCTTGGTCAAGCATTTAGATATAAAGACGATATCAAGATAGTTGTTAAAAACCATGTTATGTTTGAAAGCAGGCAATTAGTTCTTGATATGAATGACAATATCACCTTTCGTGTGGTGTGAAGGGTATCAGTCCCCAAATAGGTAGATGTGATTGGGTTTGGCACATTGAAATCAACAAATCTCAAGGTGCATGGATTGTGAAATCCTTAAACATGGAGCACAAATATGTCTGCTAATGAGGGATGTTAGGTTGTGGTATGGTCAGTGGAAAAAGAAACAAGAGAACTTGCAACAAGAAGACGAAGAAAGACAGTGAAACACATGTTTCTAGTTAGTAGGTTATGTTTATGGTTTGTTGTAATTTATGTAGTCGATTTTAATGTTTTGAGTTCTACTAATAATTTTATGTACTCTTTTTGTTAGAATGTTTTGTATTTGGATATGTTGACTTTTGAATGTTATGGATATGTTAGGTGCATATGCACATTTGTATGTTGTGTTATTTTGTTTTATGTTGGCAGTAGATTTGTACATATGTGCAGTTGACCCATGACCTATTTGCAAGTTGAAGAATAGACAGTTGTGCAGCTTTACATTTGACCAAAACTGCACATTGCACACATATGCATACATATGCACTATTGATAAACCAAAATGGGTCATGCATGAGCCAACACAAATGTGTATATGCAACCAACAGAAAACATCATAACACAGGCAATGTGCAGCAGTTTTGCAAATGGGTCAACTACAAAAGTCAACATAAAACAAATATACTACTGGGTCATGGGTCATGCATAAGCCTGCACAATGTGCATATGCATGAGCCCCTCTGTTGTTATATGACCAATTTGGGTTGTTCAAGTCAACTCCTACTATTTACCACTTGTGCAGATGTTGTATGACCTACTTGGGTTGATCAAGTTCAAAACTGCACATTTGTGCAAGCATGACCCATTGACCAAACTGCACATTGCCTATTTACCAAAACTGCACAGTTGCACTAATATATATATATAACCAAAGCATATATGCCCACATATGTATAGCAAAACCACATTTTACATACCAAAAGACTGAAGTTCAATACATTAGTTTACATACCACATCAGTTTACCATTGTTTTTCATACCAAAAGACTGAAGTACAGACCATCTTAACCTATAACACACCTACACTACTTCCAATGACAATCATCTTCCGAACAGTAGGGTGAATATAATGGATCATACTCCGCTTCATATGGATCTGAAAGTGTTAATGAATTGATATTACTAAATGAATAGAATAGAATACATGAGGGCCTTTATATAGGGAAAAACCATGAACCTAATGTAGCACTAATTAGGAAAGGATATTGATTCCTAATTTACAATGTTTATCTATAACATAAATATAAATATTCTAGAATAATCTAATATAAATACTAATAATAATATATGGTGCTAATATTCCCCGCAGTTTGAGCAGGCGAGTAAAAACGCTAAACTGGATCGAAATGACTAAAATAATTCCCTTGGAAGGCCCTTGGTAAATATGTCAGCGAATTGATATGCAGCCGGAACATGGAGAACTCGAATGTGGCCAACACGGACTTTCTCACGAACAAAATGTATGTCAATCTCGATGTGCTTGGTTCGTTGGTGCTAAAACGGGATTTTCCGATAAGTAACGACAAAAACTTTATCACACTAAACCACTGTAGCTTTCTGCAAGGGAACATGTAACTCAAGTAATAGATTACGTAACCAAGTAGCTTCGGCAACAGCACTGGAGACCCCACGATATTCTGCTTTGGCACTAGAACTTGAAATTGTTGCTTGTCGTTTGGAAGACCATGAAATTAAATTATCTCTTAAGAAAGTACAATTGCCACTAGTCGAACATCTCGAATCCGAACATCCACCCCAATCAGCATCCGAATATGCAATTAAGTCGTGTGACGCACTTTTCACAATCCGAAGACCATAATCCACTGTCCCTTGTAGATAACGAAAAATGCGCTTCATGAATGCAAAGTGTGGTTCTCGGGGTTCATGCATAAAAAGGCAAACTTGCTGCACAGCGTAAGAAATGTCTGGCCGAGTAAAAGTTAAGTATTGTAAAGCACTGCTAAACTTCGGTATAGGGTCGGATTTACAAACAAAGGACCCTCAGTAGCACTCAATTTAGCCGATAGATCAACCGGTGTGGTGCAAGGCTTGCAAGCAGTCATGGAGGCACGTGCGAGGATATCCTTTGCATATTGAGATTGTGACAGAAACAACCCACGCGGATGTCGCGACACTTTGATCCCCAAAAATAATGTAAGGCTCCCAAATCAGTCATAGCAAACTCCTGAGAAAGAATCTGAATAATATTGTTTAACAGAGTAGTGCTAGATGTTATAAGAACAATATCATCCACGTATAAGAGCAAATAAGCCGTGCCGGCCCCCTTTGTATAAATAAACAATGAGTAATCGCACGCACTGTTGCGACAACCCTGCTGCAAAATGTATGAGGCAAACCGAGTATACCAAGCCGAGGTGGCCTGTTTGAGCCCATATAAAGACTTCTTTAACCTGTACACAAAATTAGGACGACGTGTGTCCACGAAACCGGAGGTTAATGCATAAAACACCATCTCGTTCAAATGACATGAAGAAAAACATTTTTAAAACATACAATTGATGAATAGGCCATGAACGAGAAACCGCCAAAGAAAGAACTGTTCAGATTGTGGCTGGTTTAAAACACCGGACTAAAAGTGTCTTCATAGTCAACCCCCACCGTCTATGATTTTCCATTAATGACCAACCGTGCCTTGTAGCGTTCCAATGATCCATCGGCTTTAAATTTGAGACGAAACAGCCACATACATCTGATAACTGGCCTGTCATTAGGGCGTAGAACCAATTCCCACGTTTCGTTTTCCTGTAAAGCGTTAAATTCTGTTTGCATATCATGTACCCAATTAGGGTCGGCAAAAGCTTTAGCATATGTGGTGGGAATGGGTGAGATATGGGTGGTCATAAGGGTTGGGTATATGGGCGGCTTAATTTAACCGGTTTTGTACCGGGTCGACGTCGGGTGGGTGTTGGTTGATGAAGTAGGTCGCGGTGTATGTGTAGGTTGGGGGTGGGTTGGGCCTGTTGAGAGGTGGCTGGAAGAGTTGGGCCGTATGTTACTTGAGGTTTGAGTTGGGCCGATTGAGGTGTGAGGGGAGTGATGTGGGCCGGTTGCTGGTTGGGAGGAAGGAGTGGCAGTGGGCCGTGGACGACGAGAATAGGTCAAGGGTTAAGGAGCCATGACATTGGGCTTAGGGGGGATTGTTGGCCGAAGGTAAAAACCGTTGGGTATAGAGTCGTCCAGAAAAGAGTAGGGTGCCGAGGGTGTAGGAAGGGAGTAGGGAAAGGTTTGCTCATCAAAGGTGACATGGCGGGAAATATGAACCTTTCCCGTAGTTGGGTCGAGACACGGTACCCACGAAAGTCAGCGGGGTAACCTAGAAAGATGCAACGAATCGCACGGGGTCTAATTTATGTGGTTGGGTAGCCGAGGTGTTCGGGTAACAGGCACACCCGAACACATGAAGATGGCCATAGGTTGGGTGACGTAAATAAAGTGCAAAAGTAGGTGTAAAAAAATTAAGGGGTTTTGTGGGAAGTATATTATGAAGGTAGGTGGCGGTGTGAAGGGCCTCGACCCAAAAAATGGGTGGTAAGTGGGAGTGTATGAGAAGGGACCGGATGATATCGTTTAACCGACGAATCATCCGTTTTGGCTCTCCGTTTTGTGAGGATGTTTAAGGGCAAGAGAACCGAAAAGGGAGTCCCTGTTGATGAGCAAATCGTTTAAACATGTTATTGCCAAATTCCCTGCCCAAGTCACATTGGAAGGTTTTTATGGGACGGTTGAATTGGGTAAAGATGATCGATGAAATTTAACAAAGGTTGGGAAAGTCTCGGATTTGTGTTTTAGCGGGTAGACCCACACGAAGTGTGAGAAGTTGTCTATGAGGACCATGTAGTATTTGTACCCGGTTTTACTAATAATAGGTGAGGTCCATAAATCACAGTGAATAATGTCAAACGGTGAAAAAGTGAAGGAACTGGACCTATAAAAAGGCATTCGTTTACTATTAGATAAATGGCATGAATTACAAAAAGTAGTAGACATGTCTTTATTACATAAAAATTAAATTTTCTACTAAGAATGTCTAAAACTTGTGCTCCGGGATGCCCAAGTCGATCATGCCAATGTAGGGTGGAAGTGGTGATGAAGCAGGCTTGCGGCGGAAGTTGTGGTGGTGTGATTGGGTAGACGTCTTCGGTGCTATTGCGGCGGGAAAGGTGTCGTCCAGTTTTGAGATCCTTCACGGTGAAACCGAAAGGAT
The DNA here is from genome assembly GCA_030844895.1 of Ambrosia x helenae. Lineage (NCBI taxonomy): Eukaryota > Viridiplantae > Streptophyta > Magnoliopsida > Asterales > Asteraceae > Ambrosia > Ambrosia x helenae. Next base: position 22,412 of record JAUTDX010006186.1, read on the forward strand.
CAAATTCAATAGAGACACTATTATCACGGGTAAAGCGTCTAACTGAAATTAAGGTTTTTATGACAGAAGGGCTAAAAAGTATGTTTGGTAGGATGTAGGTGCGGTCAAGTATTTTGTAAAAGCTAGTGCCGGACCCATGTATAGGAAGACATTGTCGTTGCCTACAAGAATTTTCGGATCTATAGGAAAAGAGTTGGGAATAGAAATCATACCTAAATTTTCGGTTACATGTGCACTGCACCAGTGTCCATTAGACCCGGGTCCTGTGGTTGCTGATGGAGACTCATGGCATTGAACCCTGCTTGCAGCTCAGCTGGGTTTTGTGCGTCAAAACCGGGAGGCGGTGCCTGATGCCCGTAGGCAGGCTGCTGTGATTGGCCGTTGGCCGTGTAGTAGGCGGGTAGGGCAGAAGGGCCGGTGTTGCTGCTGCTGCTTGGTCATGTTGACCAGAAAGAGATGCGCTATTGCTGCTACTGAAAGAGATGCGTACTACTGCTCTAAAAGAGATGCTCTACGAAAGAAAACAATCAGATGCGCTATTATTAAATCAATCAGAGGAATGAAAGATATTCGGCTGAAGGAAGAAAAAAATTAGGGTTTAGCTGGGATGTTGTGATCTACAGAAAACGGGAAAAAAATTAGCGACAGGCAGGATAAAATTAGATGAGGGGACAGGGCCCTGGTCGATAAAGAGCAGGGCTGGTTGTGATTTGTGAAAACATGGTCGCAACGAAAGGGAAGCAGGCAAGAAAGAAATAACGCACTGGGTATTATAGGATAGAGTAATGGCAGCGCACTGCAGATTAATGGTAGCTCACTGCAGAGAAAAAGTAGCGCAGTGGGAAGAATAGGCGTATCTGCAGCAGAAGCTTGCAGTCGAAGCTTGCAGGACAAGGAACGAAAAAAAATACAAGGAGAAGGTAATCAGAACCAAGGCTTTGATACCATGAAAGTGTTAATGAATTGATATTATTGAATGAATAGAATACTAGAACATGAGGGCCCTTTATATAGGGAAAAACCATGAACCTAATGTAGCACCTAATTAGGAAAGGATAATGATTCCTAATTTACAATGTTTATCTATAACATAAATATAAATATTCTAGCATAATATAATCTAAATACTAACAATAATATATGGTGCTAATAGGATCATGGTACCACTTATCAGGGCTGTCATAATCAAATGGCTGCTTCAACAAATCTGGATCACTATCTGGAATTGAGTCATCATGCTCAACCTCCTTCTCAACCTGCTTAAAAGGATCACCTCAAGCTGCTGCCAAACCTGTCCATGCTAAAGCGATGAAAGACAACTATGTTTTTAATAATACATCATAGTCAGGATCATTATGCTCAACATATATATCAATTGATTTCTCAGTTTCAGCAATTTTGTTCAACACACCCACATTATTGTCACTTAACAGTTGTCTTAAACCCAGTCCCAAGTCTTCATATGGCAACCTATAGTGAAACCTAAACTCATCATCCTTGCAATAACCAAGTTTCACCTGCATCTCATACAAGGTGATTATAGAGAAATAACCAGAGTTCACCTCATCGATGTAGTTAACCTTCCCCTTAAGGTACATCAAACATGGGGTTTCAATGTAAGAATATGGATCGATTGCCTTTCCGTAGAGTTCTTCAAGATTGACTTCCTCTATCCCAGTCCGCATAACCCATTGTGTCATCTACCTCTTCTTTCAAAACGTGATTTTCCATTTGTGGCGTGGCTATGGAGGGTTAAATTGAGGGAAAGGAGCTGTCGTGGAAGGTTAATGGAGGGAAATGAGCTGCTGTGGAGGGAACCAAGTGAAGGGAAAACTACTCAGCGGCATTAAATAGCTCATAATGTAAATAGACGATTTTTGCTCCTTACTTATCGAGGTTGAGTTAACCCCGTTAAGTAATTGGACTGTTTTGGCCTATTTTGTGAAACTCAATGGATTGTTCAAGCAATTATTTTGATTTTGGGCTGGACTGGCAAAATGGCCCAAACCACAAGGATTGTTTTGGCTATTTAGTCATTTCTTAAGTATAGACTAATACCGACTAACAAGACAAAGTTAAAATTATTAAAATTCAATTATCCTTTATTATCAGGTATAGTCTTCTATTAATAATGTTTTTTTATTGGCAAACCCATCCGGTTCTTGAAAACTTAAGGGGTATTGGATTTTATTAATCCAGACTTTTCACCCATATCTGTATTTTAAAAATCCCAACAACGATCCCACATTTCAACATATTGACCGACAATGAACCTTTTTTAACTGAGAACAAACTCAGTTAGTGGATGCAGACGTGAACTCTGACGTGGCATGCCCATGCTAACGTGGATGTTGACATGGCATGTTGTTGCTGACATGAACGCTAACGTGGACGGTGACATGGCATGCCATGCCATGTCAACATCCACAACTTGGTTAGTTATTAGTTAAAAAAGGTTTACCATGGGAAAAATGTCTGAAAGTTGGGATCGCTGTTGGGAATTTTTGAAGCACAAATTATTGTCGGTAAATATAGTGAAAGTTTAGATTATTAAAATCCAGTACCTCAAAACTTAATAATAGGCTAGAAATTACCATTATTGTTAAAAAAAGCATCATACACAGCCTTGGCTAGTGGAGTCATGAGTCCTGTAGTCATGACCTAGTGAAATTGTACCCTCACATGATTCGTATGGCGTATGGACCCCGGTTTGATACTTTTGATTTAGTGACCAACTGACCATACCGAACTTCATATTTTCCCATTTTGGGGAGCATAGTGTCATGCAACTTTATGGTTAGGATTTATAAACATGGTTTTAAACTACTTGTTTAAATTTTTTAGATACAAATATGAAATATGGTACTATTTTTTTATTTATTATTTTTTTGTAAATCAGGCCGTTGAGCTATCTGGTATCACGGGTTAACACAACACACAAGGGCTAATAATAACCGTAGACAAATAAAATAGGGTTTGGATTTGATTAGCGGATCTGCTTTAAATTGCATATGATCGATTGCTAGGTCACTTTCATAAGGTATAAAAATAAAGCTAAAAAAAATATATGGATGTATCTAATCTAATTGTTAACAGGTTTAGTGAAAACTAAATATAATTGAGTTTGAAGTGTTTGCAATTTAATTTAACGAGTTAAACGTCACCCCCCACGCGCTTGCGGCGGGATGTGCATTAAAGAAAGTTTTGAGATAACTTTGTCTTCGTCAGCCAATTCTTTCTTGACTATCTAACCAATAGTGCGTGTCTTCTGATAGAGTTAGCGTTTTCAATAAATCTTGATTAAAAGAACCTCTAGACGATGTTTTCGTAACTTGACTGGAGAGTGAACCAATTGTTTTTACCGTTTGACTGGTCGGACCGGATGACTCAATAGAATAGTATATAAAATTTAATAAAGTAGTATATGTTTTGATGTGAATTTATTTTTATAATAGTATATTGTATGATTCATGTTAAATATTGATGAAAACGCCCTTGTCCTTAGTGATTAAAATCTTTTGTAATTACGTCGATTTTTTCTTTCCGTCATTGTCTATGTTTCATTTCTAGTTACTGACCATGTTCGCCTAATCGTTTTTGCGATTCAAATTTTTTTTCGGTGATCATTTTAGATGGTCCTTTACTGCAAGGATGTTCGATTTCGATTTTTTTATGTTTTCTCATGGCAGGCCTCCTCTGTTTTCTGACATTTGACGTCTCAATTTTTGCAATGATAATTCCACTGTACTTCGGGAATAATATGCGTAGAATGTTTGATGCTTAGTGATTCTGGAAGTCCAACTTATATTTCTTTGCCGAATTCGATTGAAGAATCCGTATGCGTCTTCGGATATTTTCTTCGTCGAATTCGATTGAAGAATTCGTATTGCGTCAACATTTTGGAGTTGCAATGATATAAACTCAACTTTGTTATTATTTTGTTGTGTATGCGTAAACGGATGGCAAGTTGCAACGTATAACTGTCACTTTGTTTTTATTTTGATGTGATTGTTTTGAAACAAATTAAGACCGTTAATTGTATATATATAATTTAAATAGACTGAATTACAAGTTTTGTCCTTTAGGTTTTATACCGATTGCAAAGAATGTCCTTTAACTTCAGAAATTGAATGGTTTTGTACTTTATCTTTTAAAATCTTGCACGTTATGTCTTTTATCCCTAACTCGTTAGTTTTCTTCGTTAAGTTTGGTCACTGGCTTTACACATGAGGGCTTGCAGTAAAATCACCCTCCTCTTCAATTTCCCCAAATTAACATCTTGTAAACCCTTATTTCATAACCTCGTTCATAATACACCCTTTACGTTTCTGAAACTAGGGTTTTGCCACAATGGTAAGATCAACAACTAATGATGCTGAAGAAGGCTGGGTTATTCGA
>JAUTDX010006187.1:0-30253 GCA_030844895.1 Ambrosia x helenae
TCACCAGATCAACTAAGATTACGACCTTCTTCAAGGGTAGTAACACTTTGTTATGATTCTAAACACTTTTTTGTTATTCAGAGTGATTGTATGGGTACATGAATCTGATTTAGGGTTTTATGAATGACAAAACTTCATTATACGCCTCCATTCCCTTGCTTTCTCTCCAAGCCGATTCAAGCTCTAGGGTTTCAAGATCTACTCTATCTGCAACAATCGATGACTCTCTCTTAATCTGGCACCAGATTGACTGGGTTTGACCTCTTGGTACAGTTTTTTTAACCTTATCTAGGGTTTTATGTTTGTTATTTGAGTCAAATATGTGAATTCTTTCAGATTTGTGTTAGGTTCCTCGAGTTTGGTGGATGCAACCAGGTCCATAACAAAAATGGATACAACCAACGCAAGTATTATGGCTTAATAGGTAATGGTTTATCAGACTTTGTGTTTTATGGTTTGATGTTTTGACGTTTTTTGAGGGTTTATTTTGTGGTTTTATGTTTTTTTAATTGAATCCTTTATGGCTTATTGGCTTCTCGGATTAGGGATGGAATGGGACCTTGAGGAGGTGATTCTGCTGATTCTGCTGGTAACTCCGAGAAAAACCATGAGAGACTGATTCTGCTGGTAACGGAGGCTCCTAAGTTATACTGGCAGTAGTGGTAAAAACGGCAAGTCGAATCCCTTAGGTAAGACCAGGACTATCAGTTTGATTTTTTCTTTGGTTTCTTATGTAGTTTTGTAGTTCTTCTTTTTTGGTTTATTGTTTATTGTTGGATCTGATTGTTTGTAAGAAGACTTGGCACGAACTCGATTTCATCGGCGTCTATTTAGTCAACCGATGGTTCATTATCCTTTTCAGTTTGTAAATCGATATTCAAAATTCTTTATAAAAAATCTTTTAAAGTTTGATGTCCAATTTGTCATATCATCTGGATCATTGTGTATTACGTATTCTTAATTTGATTTGTTGATTTTAAATTGCATTATGCAGATCCCTAATTTGTTAAGATTCAAAGATGTGGTTGTTAAAACGGGGCTGGAGTTCTTGGAATGATGATCAGGTTATAATCAAAGTTGTTCATTTATACCATTTTGAATGTTGTAGCCATTCAATATTTGTTTATTAGTGCTTGATTTCATGCTTTTACTTGAATATTAAAGCTGGAAGAATAGAATCGGTTAGCATTAACGTTTATGGCAAATTAGTTAGTGTACTATATGTGTAAATGAGTTCGAATTTAGAACTATAGCTTATGTTTTGATCTTTAAGGTACTATTTTAGAAGTTGGATATATGTTCCTTAAGTAATTGTAAATTTCATGTTGGTTTTATTACATGGTATCTTCAATATATATTTTTAGAGTTTTTTATAGCGCTGACTTTTAATTTATTTATGTTGCGTAGGTTGGATTCGCAGAAAGGTGGATCTAAGTATAGCTTGGCATTTGGGGATGCATGAGGCGCGCGCATTTTGAAAAGTTTATTATATGGTGTTCCAGGGAAATCTGGTGATGGCGGAGAAGAGCTTTTGGCAGCTGCAAATCATGCTCGTAACGCTAGCTGTAAGACAGACACTTTTTTATTTAAGGTGCAATTTAGTTTTGCGTTTATGATTCGTATAGCTACTAATTGTTGTAATAGATCATTGTTTGTAGGTATATTCTATATGGGGACATATCTGCAAAAGTAGGCTATACGTTTTCATGCCTGAGGTATTAAGAAAACGAAAGGTTTGGTCATGTGAGTTTTTTATTTATGTTTTAGTGATTTAAATTTTATTATTGTCATTTCAAGTTTCTAATTTCTTTTCTAAGTTTGTACAAAGGGTTTCACCAAAGAGTCAAAGCAGGCTCTTGATGAAGTTTATTTACTAGAAAGTTTATTAAAGGTGTTTTCATTACTAGCTAATTTACTGCATTTTTACTAATTGCAATTCCTCTTTCTTGTATGTAGGTGCGTTTTCTGGCATGGTCGCTTGGAGTACCTGGGAATTATCTTGGGCAATAAAATCATGGTTTCCGATTGCCTTAGAGCCCTATAAGAGACCCGTCACATATTATTATTTCATTCAGTTCATTATTCGTTAAATATGGAGTACTATATTATCTTTAGGCTTATTATATTTGTAATTCCAGGTGGTGTTAATTACACCCCTCAATTTTCCTCAAGAATCATGGTTTCTAATGGCCTTAGATGTTGGAGGTGGCACAGGCACAAAAAGAGATGTTGCAGTGGCTAACATAAAGCGCCACAATTGGATCAGTTGTGACAACCGTTTAGGTGAATGGCATTCATATCAAGTTTCCAAGGCTGCAACATGAGCAGGTCAGTCGAGTTAGGTAAGTGGTCAAAACAGGTAGTTTTTGGCAGTCAAAAGGGTCAGGTTGAACTGAAATTTGTGTACTAATGGTATCTGCATCGTAGGCCTATTTTCCATTCATTCCTTTAAACTGTTCTCCCAATACTTTAGACCTGGGCTGTAAAAGGGGAATGAATAATTGTTTTGTTGGTTACAAAAGGGCAATGAATAATTATTCTCCCAATACTGAATATGAATACGGTAAAGAAAGTCATCAGATTCAAACGTTGAATGTTTAAGTCTCTAAGAATCAGGGAATTCTATATTTATTCGAAGACGAGTCAGGTTTAATGAGCTCATTATCATTGTTTATACCATAAAACTATTAGATCTGATGTTGTTTTTGTCTACACTTTGTCAAATGGTTAAATTATCATGGAGGGTTGAACAGGTCATGCGGGTCAAAACCCGACCCATTTGAAAAAGTTTTGTCATATCAACTTGAACCCGACCCGTTAATTATGCTTGTTAGCTTGATATATCAAATCATTTTTTACTGCCTGACTCCATTTAACCCTGACCCTAACCTGTTTATTATTTTTTTGGCAGGTGTAACCAAACCTTGTTTGATATTACGTTTTACACTTGAAGTATATACAAAGGTAAAGAACTCTAATTTTTCAAAGCTATGGTTAGTGTATGGTTTGGGTTTTTGTTGATCTAATTTTGATCTAGATGTTCAGTGCCGTTTTAATATGTTTTGTATTCTATTGATCCTCTATTTAATCAGGTGTGAGTAAATACAAAGAGCTATTAAATTACCTTGTTCCAGGAAAGATTTAATCAAGTTAATTAAATGGTTGATTGCATTTTCAGCTTTGTTTATGATGCCTTGGATGGTTGGTTTGTTCGCAACTTCGCAAGTTTAATCAAGGTAAGGTGTTATCCATAATTGAATTTTCAAGAGTTATAGGCATTTTCCTCTTAATGCAGTTTTCTTTAGACATATGACCAATTACCGTTTCTTGGATTTTATGTGTTCTTTATACAACTTATTTTTAAAATTTCTTTCCGCATAGTTTCAATCTTTGAGGTTGTTCTAGACATGGTCATCTATAGGTGATTATAATATGTTAATGTTAAATTATTTGGTCATAGACGGGTTAAATGGGCCAGTTTTATAAAATGGGTCAAACAATATAGCAATTGCAATTGCAGTTTTATTAAATGGCTCAAGTATAACAGTTTTATTAAACAGATATAGCAATTGCAACTGAATATGAACACACATTTTCAAAATGACCACTTTTTTAGACCATCCAAGTAATTATGTTATCAATACATCATGCGCCATTTATTCTCTTTACTATGATATTTTTCGTTATTCATCTCTCCCATTTCAGTAGACTCCCAATAAGGTGACCTCACTATTTTCGATACTACATTGGGTAACAGGTTACACATCTAATATGCCAAAAGAATCACTTACAAGATCATGTTTATTATTATAAGAAATTTAGCCAGTTTGTAATCTCATCTTATAACTAATGTGTATTACATGTAGCTGAGCTGTGACAAAAAGGGCTGTTTTGCTTTTCTATTACTTTCTTAACTTTAGCTTACTTTTCAAATACAAGATGAATTGTTTTATAAATATTTTTCCAGATGAATACTTCTAAAAATACATATCAGGTTTGACTAGGCAACAAATGTTATGATACTGATTTAGTTTCCATCAAATCGTTGTCTTAACCTTTAGTTAAATGTAAATGAATGTTTTCAGATTGGCGTCGCCACCGCAATGTCTATATGAATGTTTTCAGTTAAATCCCAAAGTCAATGAAGATCCCAAAATCTCAAATGAGAAAAAGCAATGGTATGCTTTTGAACTATTGCTTCTTTGGACTGTAAATGCCTTGAAGTTGCAAAGGTAGCCTCCTCCTCATTCACTATTTATATTTATACTATCATGACCAACTGTTTTGGTTTACTTGTTTATTTGGTATATGTGAAACCCCTAAAAATAAACAATTGTTAACTTGTGGGGATGCATGGTCAAAAAAATTTTAACCAGCATTTTTAATTGGTGTTTTGTGGATGTAGGACCCACTCTTGTGGCTGTTAACAGGTTGCATCAAGTTTCCATATTTATATAAAAGATGTTCATTTTTTTAGTTACCTGCACACTCATACATGGTATAGTTAACTTCATATTTTAGTCTAAAGTAAGAACGTTACCACCCAACTACTAGCTAATGTATGGGAGCTTTAAACTGTAAGTAAGGAATGATGTACGCTATGTGCTTTTGGTTTAATAGAAACTTAAGGAAGAAAGATAACATGGCTACATATTATTTTTAATCTGATTACATGGTTAGTAAATTGGTGCACAACTAACCTATCTCCATTTATTCATTTATTTATTTTTATAACAATATATGGTGGAGAATCTGGTAGGTAGTAAAACTGTGTATAAAACATTACTTTTTCTGAGTTTTTGTTTTTTTTGCCATATCCCATCCTTTACTGATTTGTCAGTCTTTTCTGAGTTCTGAACCTTTTTTTTTAAAACCAGACCTTCTACTACCAGCTTTCATTGTTTTGGTGATTATAGGGTAGTCAAACCACCTGTTTTTTTCACTGTATCTGAATCATCACTATTTTGGTGAAAATTCGACCCACCAGGACCAGCAACCTAATGTATGTTTTGCATTTTTGTTTCTTATCAGGATCAACTTTCTTTCTAAAAAAATAGTTTATGTATATGTCAATAAAGTCAAGCATGATCTTCTAATCTCTACACACTTAAAGAGGGGATTTTACTAATGGAGGAACAAAATGATATGAAAAGGTATGTTAAGTCAAATTCATGACTCTTATTAGTCAAACATACTTGGTGTTACTTTTATGCTAATCTTTGTAACCTTTTAAAACGCAGAAACTTCCCGCCTACTAGTTAATTGTGAAAATTAGATAAAGAAAAATAAAAACAAAATATAAGTTCTAACGTGGGAATGGATTCGAGACAAAGGCTTCTAAATTTGATTAGAAAGTTAATTGATATATTTATCATGGTAAATGAGGGTTATAGTTTGTAAAACAAATTTGATTTGCCATAGTGGGCCATTGCTGTTATTTTACATTTATTTCTTGGGTTTTTTAGGTATCATATTACTTTTACATTTCATAAAAATTTATGTCGCTTTAGTTCCTTGAAAGAACAAACATGTTTGTGTTTTAGAAATTGAATGGAATTTATGATCTCAAAGGCGGGGGAAGGGCTTATGCATGACACAGGCCATCCGCTCTCACGCAAGCTCAAGCAAATGGATATATTTAGTCCAATCTAATCAAATTACAAATGAGAGAACCAACCGAATTATGGTTTTAAAAATACATAATGAATTGAATCAAATTAAACAAAGTATTACTTGGTTGGATTGTCTTTTATAATGTGATCATATTGTTTTCTTTAACATAACATTGGTCAAAAGTAGTTTAGATGAGTTTAGTCATAACAAGCAATTTTAATGAAATGCCAACCAATATGATTCAGATTAAAACGTGTTTTGAACCAAAGGCAGTGGTAGTGTTGCATTGCATTGCATTGGGATCAGTAGAAAAACGAGGTGTCCATGACGATGTGATGATGATGGGGCAACAAGGGCATTGGTGGTGAGGGTGGAGGGGTCGACAATGACAAGTGTGGGTGGTGCCAGTGGTGATGGTGGATGTGCGGCAACAATGTCGGTTTTGGTTAATGGTGTTATTATATTGTTTGAACGTTTTTTGTTAGTTAAGTTAAACATGATGTATTGTACTTGGTTTTAAAAAGCGAGAAGCGCACCAATGCGATAAGGTCTAAAACCGATGCCCAAAGCACAAAAGTGGTGCGCTTTTCATACGCAAAGTGCTAATTTTTTATATATATTTCAAAGATTTCAGCATCCTTAACTAAATATATATATAAATAAGGTTTATACATGTTTTAACATATCGAAAACATACATGTACCGCCTAAAAAGCATCTTGTGTGACACTCTACTGCACAAATAAGAGCAGTGCACATGAGGCGCGCGCCTCAGCTGCGACTGAGGCCTATTTTTTGCCTAAAAATCGTGCCTCACATGCGCTTCATGTACACCGTGCACCTCAAGTCACATAAGGCGTTGCCCTTTGTGCCTTAGTGTGTCTAGCGCTTAGGCCCGCTTTTTTAAACCAAGGTATTATACAACTCTTCAGGTTTGGTTGACTTGCTTGAGCTAATGACTGATTTTATATGTTTTATTTAAGCTCAAGCTGATATCAAGTTGTGGCTCTAGAGCAATCACCTAGGAGTTACGACCTTTCAGGTCCATAACTATATTTTCGAATGTTCATAAATTATCATAGTTTAAGAAGTAAAATATTAAGAACAAGCGACTTTGCAGAGGATAGAATGATAACAATATTAAGAAAAAACATGAAACAAGATGCAAAAATTAAATGTTCACAAATTATCATCAACCTTTTTGTGGCTTTTTTTTTAAAGTTGTAGTTTCCCTTTCCATATTTTTTTTAAATGTTTGTATTTTTCTACTTTGTTGCGTTGTGTAGCATGTGGATAGCCTTCATCACTTCATTTACCTTCTGGAATAACGAGGCACAAGCTTTACGATTTTTATGGAAATTATTTTAGGGAGGTTTGCCCTTCACAAACAGTTTTTTTGGAGGCAGCACTTCACTAATTCGTTTATTTATTTTTCATATAAATAAATAAATATATATTGAAAGTTTTTTTCTTTTTTTTTTTCACACGGTGGCAGGCAACGGTGGCAAGAAAACAGTTAAAAATTATGAATTTGTCTAGGTACCGTTGCGTTTCTTTATGAATTTGTCTACAAATCGGTCGGTTTGCCGCAAAACGCAAGTGAACCCACTAGAGGATTAATAAACTGAAAGAAAACGAGTACCACGTCGTAAATTGTCGCTGCCGCCGCATCGCGCGGGTTTCCTACTAGTATATATATATATATATATTTATAGATATAGATATAGATATAGATATAGATGTTACATATTTTCTTTTATAGTAAAAATCAAATAAACATGGGTATTTTAGTTGTATTACAAAGTTAATTTGGATGTAGTTAACGAGTTAGATGAAAGTGATAAGATTTGAAAAGCACGAGGAACTAGATGCGAAAAGAAAACCTTTTGTAGGAAAGATATAAAACTGGTCAAACCTGATGGACAAAATAACATTTTACTCTAAAGTTTACTTTGTTATTTTTACCTTTCTATGTATTGTGTATTTGAAATTATTATCTTGATTTCGTGGTGCACATGTAAGTTATAACAAAAGAGAGCGAAAATTTTATGTTTAATTCATTTTATATAACATGCTCTATAATTTGAAAAGTAATTAAGCAAAAAAGAGGAAAAACATTATACCTTCTCCTTGTCATACCAAGCATGCCAGTCATCTAAGGTTTTCAGTTTCAAAGCTTTGATAGAGTAACGGGTACCCGTTAATGGCAGTACAGCATCCGTGTCACCACTGTTTTATTCCATTGTTTCAAAACCATATAAGAATTAGACCAAAAGTTATTATATGTATGCAAATAAACCAAAAGTTTATGTTATATTTGTTACTTAATTCATCTACCTCCCTAAAACACGAAAACGATGATTAATTACCTAAATACCCATATGCGAATGCCAGCGTTGATGAGTTCCTTGAAAATTGGAAGCATCGTCCGGGGCGAATCTGTCCAACTTCCCTAACGATATCGCTAACATTGAAATGAAACACGTTTATTAAAAGTATTTTTGTCTTAAATATATATGATTCTGATGGGATTCTTTATTGAACATTAACTTATTGCTTGAACAACATGAGAAAATTTAAATCCTTTAATATAGTTCATATTTTCAAAAAAAAAAAAAAAAATTATTTTCACATGCTGCAAATGTGTGTGTTTATTCCGTTATTATACCATCAAATTAATTAAATTAATTCTTCCTATGTTTTAGATTGTTACCTATTAACGAAATTAGTTCATTTGTTGGAAATTACATGATCTATATGTACACGAATCAATGTTGCCTCTCTATCAATTTTTTTATTATAAAATATGTAAAACTGAAACAACGTATGATATAATTTATTGTATGTTCAATATTTTGTGTCTTGCATAATATATTCACTTATTTGTTTTTCACGTACCTGCATGTGATCCAAGAATAAGGCAATCGTGTAACATTAGCATGAAGAGCCTTTTGTACATCTGGCCTATTCATGTACATTTTTGTATACTTTATAATGCAATTATTTTTCCCTCTAAACATCCATGGCTGAAATCCAAAACAACAAAACTTAAAAAAGTAAAGATTAGAAACAAAATTGGTAACTTGTATTGCAAGAAAATGTTACCAAAGGTAGAGTGGTGCCCAATTCATGACAAGGGGGATCGTAAATGCCATAAAAGTTAATGTCACCAAATTCTGAATACGCTCGTAGCAAATATTTGTAACAATCTCCACTTGGAAACAAGAAAGAGTCGTATGGGCAGGACTCGTTTAATATCTGATACGTGTTATCAGATATTAAACCATGGTTCCACCAGAATTCGAATGTCCCAATGTTATCGTAGTAATCGTCAAGTAAGGGGTTCCCCAACTGGTATTAACAATGTTTGTTGGAAGTTAAAATTCTAATATTTTAAATAAAAATTTAATTTATAAGTTAATAATAATTAGTATGGATGGCGCCAACTAATAAATGTAACTCATTGCGTACCAAGAAACCTTTGAAGTTTATTTCGGGATTCTTGACATCTTTGTTTAATCTGACTATGATTTGAGAGAGTTGAGGAACGTAATGACCTGGAATTTAATAGTTAGAGATCAAATGAAACACTATATTTAACGACTGATCAATTTTGATGCCTTATTAAAAGTTAGTGACTTCATATGAAAGTCATATTAGAAAAATGAAATAATATATGGGAAGATCACCAAAATATTCATTGAATTTATTTTAGCCAGCCACAAAAGCGATGTAAAATTTAGTGATGCATACCTGCATAACTTTCCCCAGCGATGTAAAATGGCCTATGTTTATATTGAGGAAATCTCAGAAGCCATTTTTCTAGAAATACATAGGCATCTTTGGCTGCAAATGTCACAATTTATACGGATTTAATCATAGATACATCACAAAATGACCATCTAATTTATAAGTGAATATATGTGTTGCAATATTCAAGATTATTTATAATTTAAGGGAAAACGTACCTGTTCTCTGATCTCCAGTGATTTGATCGAAAGAAGTATTTGTATACGAAAAACCAACCCCAGCAGGAGAATCAATGAACAACATGTTTGCCTCTGCAATTAAAACCACAATTATAAGTTTAGAGTACAAAATAAGATCATGTGATCAAATGCATGTGTAATATATATTTGGTTAGAGAAATTGCCTTTGTTCCAGGCATATGGATTTAAGGAAAGAGTTTTCCCATCAGGATTCACTCGAAAGGGTCCCACCTCCTCAAATGCACCATAAGCTATCGAGGAGCACCCTGGCCCTCCGTTGAGCCAAAGCACAAGAGGTTTTGACGACGCAGGGCCAGTACTGGCCTCGATCAACCAGTAGAATAGGGCTCGTCCTAGCTTCTTATCTACAGTAACATATCCCGAATACTGATTAAAGGTCACGTTTTTGGGTTGCCCGGGCAAGTTACGGATCTTGTCACTGAGGCGTTGTATCGATGTTGGCGGCTAGCTGCAGCAGTAGCTGCGGTAGTGGTGTGGAGGAGGGTGATGAAGGCCAACACAAAAATAATGGAACAAGCTGTATGACCTTTCATCACTGCTCAAAAAGTCTCGACTTGCATGTGTTTGGGATTTTGTGAAGTTGTATGTTGAATGGAATATACAAGTAGAGGAGTGTGGTTTAAGATATGTGAGGGTTTGCTTAACTAACTTTAACGTACGTTTCAATCTAAATAAATTGACAATTATGTTTGTTTATTTTATTTGAACTTCAATCACACAATACTTTTTTTTAAATAAATATATTTTACATATTTTTGAAACGAAATACGAACGTTACATCACAATAGAAGGTAGACGGGCAACAAGCTGCATCGCCACCCCTTTCTGAATTTCGAACACTAGTCTACTAAAGACAAATCCTTGCCCCCTGGAGATGAACTATTGCTGTGGACAACCCGTTGGACCCTGATCAAGAAACGAATAGCTTCTGGCGCTAGCTAGGGAACCAAATGTATCAAAGACCAAGGGGATAAAAAACATGTTGGTTCTCTGCATAGGCTTTAGCATGCTAATCTACCTTCTTCGATTCCGCCTTTCTCAATGCTTGCCCAACTACAAACCCTGTTTCCCTTAACCCAACCAAATGAGATACCCATGTGAGGTCCACGCAAGCATGTTTCCCCTCTCCCAACCAAAGACAAGCAGATCCGTTGGTCGCAGGGTGGATCTCTCTTTCCCAGGGTCTGTGAGAAAATTAACAGGGCCTCCTTTTTGGCAGAAATCTCAGCTCATCTCAGGATGTCCCCCAAAACGTCTCTCACTCAGTCATGCCGGTATTTGACCTAGGGAGCTCTTTGCAATGAATTGCGTGCTCCCCATATTTATCCATGCAAGCTTTACGGCAGACGAGGCATGTTTCATCTTCCGGATACATAGGGATCATCAACCGATACTTGAGTATAGCCCTGTATTCCACTGCAGACATGCATTGACCCAAACCCTCAATCGGGATAACGGTCAAAAATCATGAGCATGAGAACCCTTCAGGCATTCAATCACCACCTTCAATCGTTATCATTATTAAAAGTAAATATACCCAAAAGTTGAAGTACAAAATAATACAAATTTAGAATTGTTGTTTTAAAAAGATTTTAAAATAAAAATCGTGATATATTTGAGGGTTTAAAATGTCTTTTGTTTTAAAATAAAAATCGTTATTCCACAAATTACATTCTGAATCTGGTCAACTTTTGCTGCATTGAAACGTAAATAATACATAAGTACACCCCATAAATAAATAAATAAATTATACCTTTGGTAAAAAGATGGAATATTTTAAAATATAGATCTCGAGAGAAAGAAAATGGACACTAGCCTGGCACAAGATCCCAGCTTCTTTGATGATGTTTAATTTCTGGTATTGCTTTTTAGTACTTCTAAAATCTGAATGTTACTTATTGGCTTGAGACAAAACTTGATTTTTTTCCTACTGCCAACTAAACAACGCCGGATATTTCGTACGCGGCCCTCCAGTGGCAAAGATAGGGGCACAGCCCGGCCCACCCCGGACGCACAATGCCCCTAGCCCGTCCGACAGCCCGCTTCCAGGGAAAACCCGACCCACATACCCGCCTGAAGGCACGACAGTAGTGAACCGATAAAACCTGGCGAGATCAGGACTCGAACTCATGACCATAGGCCATGAGTCATCCATCATTTCTCATTATGTCCTTCGTGGGAATCGAACCTGAGACCTCCAATAGAGATCTCTGGTCTTCTATTCACCAACTGAGCTACCCGTGAAGGACTGAGACAAAACTTGATGATCTAATATTATGTGAAGTAGGTGTTTACCTTACGGATAAAGTTATAACTCACTCTGTTGTTGCTTAAAATGAGCAGTCACTTTCGCTGTGTTCCCGAGTTTACTAAACGGGAGAAAAGAAAAGAAATGAAAGGAAAGATGTGTTCCCGAGTTTCATTAAAGAAAGGAAAAGAAAGGAAAACAAAATATGGTGTGTTCCCGAGTTTCATTAAAGGAAGGAAAAGAAAGGAAATGGAAAGAAAACTAGTTAAAATTCATTAGTTTAGTTTTCCTTCCGATTTGAAAGGAAACGGAAGGAAAGAACATTTACCCTTTCTTTTCCTTTTCCTTCCTTCAATTCTTTTCCTTTCTTTTCTCTCTTTAAGTTAACTCGGGAACACAGCGTTTATTCATTTTTTTTTAACTTTCTAAATTTGTATAATTTATATCATTAATAGAAAATAAAACTAATAAAAAAATGTTAGATTAATGTTAACAATTTTACAAATTATAAAAAACTAAAACTAATCTAGTACAAGATCATCGAGACGTTTAGCCCATAAATGCTCAACCAATTCATGGCGAAGGTTTTCATGTATCTTACGGTTCTTGATATTGTTTATGTTGTCGAGTTTTGGAATATTAGTGATTGTCGACTAATCACGTGGGACATCATCTAGGTAATTTTGACAAATAGCCATGTCTTGGTCCTCTAGTATAATGTTATGTAAATAATACAAGTGTAGACGACGTCCATTATCTTCTCTCGTGTCCAAAACCTTATTGGGTTGGCAATCAACTGAAATTTTTCTTAAGAACGCTGAACGCTCTTTAATATCTTTTATTGCCGACACTTGTTTCTTTGTAATGTACTTGCATTTGTCTTCAAGTTGAGACGATAAGCTTGAACAAGTATCGCCCATTCGTTGTAAATACCATCGACCAACTAGTAGCCGTACTTGAAATTTACGTTATTAGCATAAAATGATTGCGCCCGCTAAACCCCATCGATGAGGTCATCGAATATAGGTGACTGGTTGATAACATTTAGGTAGTTATTTGACCCAACAACTCCAAAAAACGCATGCCAAAACCAAAGATCATGCTAGACCACCGATTCAAGTATAATCCTCGGCCCAGAGTGATCACCTCGATGAAACTGACCTCGCCAAGCCACAAAACACATAGCAACAAACATGTTTACAATCGAGACTACCAAGCATTCCGGGAAACCCATGTTTTTCACCATGAACTTCTTATATGCGTTGGATATCTAACAATGTTGGTTTACGCAAATATCTTCGTGAGTAAATAGATATTATCCATACACAAAGATATATAGTTTAAACGATGTTTGAGACTAAAAGGTTAAATAATATGTGAAAGGTAAGTAAAATATATATACATCTATACATATATATATATGTCCTAAAACATATCTATTTTCCTAGGTATATTTTTATGTATTTTATTAGCTTTTTGTGAGTCTTGAGTCATTTTTAGTTATTATTTGTGTCGTTGGCTTTTTATAGGTTTTTATAGATTCTTATTAGTTTTGTGTCATTCTTAGTATTTGTTTGTTTAATTATTATTTTATAGGTGTTTATAGACGTTGAAGCGTAAACAAGCATTTTTGGTCAAGTCTAGAACACCCGTGTCAAGAGCACGGAGTAATAATACCATATAACAATAATAATATATTATTATTATTATAATAAATTGTGGCCCAAAGGCCATGAAGAAAAAGAAAAAAAACCTACGGAAGTAGGTTAAAGGAAAAGAATGAAGAGCACCGGGGGACACAAGCAGAAACATTATCGAAGGAACAGAGGTGTCACAAGATTGGAGAGAGAGGCAAGCCAAGAATTGAAGATTCTAAGTTTTGGGAGCGAGTATTCGAATGTCAATCATTCAGTTCTTTCGTTCCTTTATTATCTTTATTCTAGACAATGATTGCTGAATTTTTATTTGTCTTTGTTTCTATTTTCAAGATGATGTGTGGTTAAAACTCTTATAGCTACCTAGACTAAGACAAATAACTATGTTTTGATTTGTGTTTTCTATGGCTTTTGAAACTTGTTTTGGATTTATGATTCAGTAAAGATTTTGATTTCTCTAGATCTGGTGTATGTGCGTATCTATTATTGAGAAAGTATAGGATACAAAGTATCCTTAACATACAAAGTGTAGGAAGCCACTAGAACCTGCCACATGTCAATTTAACCTAACCATGATTAAACTATCAGACACCGCCGCCCACCTTTTGCAACTTCCAGTTTTAAACAGAACCACACGTCACACACCCTCCCACTTTCACAATTACCACTATAACTTCCTATCACCACTACAACTACCCACTTTCACAAACCCTAAATCGTATGTTAGAGAGAGAAACAAAATTAGAGAGAGAGAGAGAGAGAGAAACCGAGCTCAATAACATTCATATTTGGGTATATTTTCTTTCTATACATATGGGAAAGAAATCATATTTATAATTGGTAAACAAATTCAAAACCTTGCGTAACAGAGCATTTGAGGTTTTTGCTCTGTTTTTTGTACTCTGTTTCTGGCTATAGAATCAAGAAAGTACTAAGGAAGGTGATTGACAAAATTACACGGATGGTGCCTGTGGTTTTCATGTAATAACGTCTTAAGGTACTAAGCAACTTTTTTAACTTCTTTAAGGCCCATGGTTTAGTTTTTGTAACGAAAATGGGTATTAAGGTTTGTTTTTGTAACAATGTTGGGTACTAATACTAACTATCGTTAAATTTTCTGTTAACTTTAGTTAAAGTGATTAAAATGCCTTTTTATAAACTAGAGGGGCCATTATGTAATAAACTTCATTTACAAAACCCTTAGTACCCAAACATGAAACTTTAGAGAAACCATATGGACTAACAATGTAATTAACTCATTATTTTATTAAATGTATTTATTTTTAAGATTTATAATTAAATAAGGAATATTTAATTAAAACATATTGTTTTATTAAATATATTTATCCCATTATTTATAAAAATAAATACATTTCTAAAATAGATAAAACGTTTTAAATGTTATTAATTTACTTATGGATTTTAATGAAATTCAAAAATGATTTTTACCTTATAGGTCCAAACCTACCAAGCCCACCAGTTCTTGAAGAAGAAAAAAAAATCTTTTTTTATTTATAAAAATTCAACTTCTGTTTATTTCTATCTTTTTTAATTTTCTTGAATTAGGTTTGCATCTTTTTGGCCAAAAATAACACTTAATTCAATCACATAAAGAAAACATTTTTATAAGTTAAATCAAGTTATTAGATTAATAATTGTAATTATAAAGAAAACATTTAACTTAATAGTTGAAACTATTAATCTAATAGCTTTAATTTAATGAAATTCAATAATAGTTTTAACCATAAAGAAAACTTTTATAAAAGTAAATCCAAGTTATTAAATGTTGGATGGACTTGTGTTATGGCTACAACTATTAATCTAATAACTTGGATTTAACTTATAAAAATGTTTTCTTTATGTGATTGAATTAAGTGTTATTTTTGGCCAAAAAGATGCAAACCCAATTCAAGAAAATTAAAAAAGATAGAAACAAACAGAAGTTGAATTTTTATAAATAAAAAAAAGATTTTTTTTCTTCTTCAAGAATTGGTGGGCTTGGTAGGTTTGGACCTATAAGATAAAAATCATTTTTGAATTTCATTAAAATTCATAAGTAAATTAATAACATTTAGAACGTTTTATCTATTTTAGAAATGTATTTATTTTTATAAATAATGGGATAAATATATTTAATAAAACAATATGTTTTAATTAAATATTCCTTATTTAATTATAAATCTTAAAATTAAATACATTTAATACAATAATGAGTTAATTACATTGTTAGTCCATATGGTTTCTCTAAAGTTTCATGTTTAGGTACTAAGGGTTTTGTAAATGAAGTTTATTACATAATGGCCCCTCTAGTTTATAAAATGGCATTTTAATCACTTTAACTAAAGTTAACAGAAAATTTAACGATAGTTAGTATTAGTACCCAACATTGTTACAAAAACAAACCTTAATACCCATTTTCGTTACAAAAACTAAACCATGGGCCCTAAAGAAGATAAAAAAGTTGCTTAGTACCTTAAGGCGTTATTACATGAAAACCACAGGCATCATCCGTGTAATTTTGTCAAGGTGATTTTTGGCACAAAAATATAATAATAATAATAATAATAATAATAATAATAATAATAATAATACCATCTCTCCATGCAATCACGACCAGCATTTAATCATCATTTTCTTGGTTCTTGAACTCTGTGACCAAATGAAGAAATCAAGAAATGGTTTATACACTTCGGTTGCATAATGTTCCTTCAGTTTCTTGTTGTTGCGGTGATAGGAGTCTTGCTGCTGCTGTTTCTTGTTCTAGTAATCTGTCACTTTTGATGAAGAGATGTTGGTTTGATAGTAAGTCTTGTAAGGCCCTGAAATTGTATAGGTTTACGCTTGTCTTTATCAAACACGTTTATATTTATTGGGCTTATTTTTATGTTTGGGCTTGGGCTAGGTCATGTGTGTCGATTGGTTAGAGGCTCCTATATATTGTCATGTTTAGTTTTTTGTTAGGTAGACCTCTCACATTTTGTAATCATGTAGCCCCTTTGGAGAACCTTGTACCAGACGAGTTCTCTCGTGTGCAAGGTTCCTAGAGATTGTACCAGACGTTCCTAGAGAACGTGTGCAATCTTCTTAGCGATCGTACCAGACGGTTCTTTGAAACTGTGTGCGATCGAAGCAGCGGCACAATGTTTTTATTAATATATTTTCTTTTTGTTTCTTGTGGTTTGATCTTACTTTCCGCATTCGATTAAACCATTGAGTGACATCTGATGTTGTTCAGGACTTACAAGTGGTATCAGAGCCATTGAAGCCATTCAAGGGCTCGGTTTTGATATCACTCGATGAACAAAAAGAAGGATTTGCATATTGTTGGGGGATGTATGTTCGTCGAAAGAGAGGTTCTCCGGTTCATAAGGTTCGTTGATTTATTTTTATGGAATCATAATTGTTTGTTAAGATGTATATCTTATAAACGGATTGGTATGCATTGGATTAAAGGTTTTGATTGTTTGAAATCCACTTTTTACATATCCGGTTATGGCCGTTAAAGCATATTTTTGGGGGATCTTCATCTACGGAATGGTTCGGGTTCATGAAGAATAGTGCTTGCTTGATAGGAATTTGATATGTGACTAGAGGCTGAATTTCAGGATAGTGGTTAATGTATTTTCAGGATTAGATGGACCCATTACTCATCCATATTTTTTGGTGCTTTGTTTAATATCTACTGCTTGGTTGAGTGAAAAGAAGTTGGATTATGGCCGAGTGTTGCATACGGTTGAGTTTGGTTGATTATGAGGGTTATGATATTCATACATATTCTTGAACATGATACAAGGGTTGATGATGTTCTTGGAAGTTCATGCTAGTAGGTTGTTTTGATCCGTTTCGAGCTATGTTTGGATACCAGGTCATGTAGGTGGGTTTGGACTATCCATGTTCGTTTTTGATGATATTGATGACCTTCCAAAACTGATTCCATGTTTTTTTTGGTAATCAGTTGAATTTTCAATTTTCAAAATTTTGAATTGACTAAGTCATGGAAGGTGTATCATAATTTTGTGGATAATTATGGAATGGTTCGTAATTTATAAAAAGGAGATATGGGTTTATGGAAGTTTGCGAAATTAGTGGAGGTGGTTGGAAATTTCATGGAGCTTCATTATTTCAAAAATTACATTTTTGGAAGAGTGATAATTATGGAGTCAAATATATGGTTTAATAGGAATATAATTATATGTGATTAGGCGTTGGATATACAGATGCTTATGGGGCGGATTAGTTTGAATTTGGGCTTCTTCTAATTTTCTTTAAGTTAGTCGTGGGCTTCTTGTTGGTGGACTCCCTAATTTAGTGATTGATCCAGTTTGGGATTGGCGGGTTCTTAATCTTTTGGGATTACGATGATATGGGAACAAGCTTTCTAATAGGGCCGTGGATTGAGCTAAAGAAAATGGAGGAGAGCCAAGCTTATGTATGGATTGATTTACGCTTGGTTGGGTTGGATAGATTTTGAGTTGTGGCCCTGTTTGTTTGGTTAAAATACTATTGGGCCGGATATAGCGACTTTAAAATAGACCACTGAAAGAGAAGACCCAAGACTGAAGATCATCGGCTGAAGATTTTCTTTTAATTGAGCCATGATAAAGACAGCATAAACCTAGGGGGATATTGTAAGGCCCTGAAATTGTATAGGTTTACGCTTGTCTTTATCAAACACGTTTATATTTGTTGGACTTATTTTATGTTTGGGCTTGGGCTAGGTCATGTGGGCCGATTGGTTAGAGCCTCCTATATATTGTCATGTTTAGTTTTTTGTTAGATAGACCTCTCACATTTTGTAATCATGTAGCCCCTTTGGAGAACCTTGTACCAGACGAGTTCTCTCGTGTGCAAGGTTCCTAGAGATTGTACCAGACATTCCTAGAGAATGTGTGCAATCTTTTTAGCGATCCTACCAGACGGTTCTTTGAAACCGTGTGCGATCGAAGCAGCGGCACAATGTTTTTATTAATATATTTTCTTTTTGTTCTTGTGGTTTGATCTTACTTTCCGCATTCGATTAAACCATTGAGTGATATCTGATGTTGTTCGGGACTTACATTATTCCAAGTGATGTTTCCTACTTGGTGATCTATATTGGTGATCTATATTGTAATCATGTTGTTGGGTCTATAATAGTGAGACTGACACTATCAAATACATATTGGTGATCTATATTTGGGTTTTACTATTTAGGACCGAGAACACTTGGGTTCTCGGTTATTTAAGGTGTTTGGGCCGAGAACTAGTTAATTCTAGGTGGGCTTGGGCTTTGGGATATGTCATGTGGGCTTGGTTAACCTAGACTAGTATATAAACATCTTCATTCTTCATTGTTTAGGTTAGCGGTTTAGTTTTCTCTAAGAACTCTCATTGTATCAGACGGTTCTCTAAAACCGTTTGCAATAGAAAGCTTTTCATTAATATTATTCATCTTGTTTCTTGAATCACACAACGTTTTGATTCCTCCAATCCGTTGTGTTACTTGATATCGTATTAGTTTGGGACTTACAATTGGTATCAGAGCCTAAGAAGCTTTTCGAAGGCTCAGTTTGTGATATCAAGGATTCAAGATTTGGATAATCGGGTTTTATTTTTATTGATTTGGTGTGCAACATCTGTCAAGTGACAGGTGGCGGGAAATTTTCCGGGTGGAAGCCTTAGTGCCCCTTATGCGCAGCCTCGACTCGCTTGTGGGCCGGCCACTCTCGCGTCAGCGTGGACCCGGTTAAGACAACATAGTCTGACCATTGTAGAGTGGCTAGGGGACTCCCCTTATGGAGGGTTGCGATGATCTCTGCCGCAACATAGAAAATTCGCCTTCAAAAAAAAAAAAATCTATTTTTACTGTTTTTAAGAAAATCTCCTTGTTTGTAGCAAAGTTTGTGGAAAGTAAATCTCTCAAGTGTGGAAGGATTCTAGTTCTTGAAAAGAAAATTACGGACAGGAATTTTTTTTTTTTTTAAAAAGGTTTACGTAATTAGGCAATTAATAATGAGGTTTTGTTTTGGATGTGTGTCTTTTAACAATCATAGCTAGAAAGTGTGGATATGGTTCTCTGTCTTATGATGTCAGATATATATTCATGGAGCAAATATTAGTGGAAAATTAATTCAAGGAAACTGTTGTAGTGTTGTAGTAAGCTCACAAGCTAGCACCTCGTTTTAACTTCTCGGATTACATCGAGAATTTATAAGCAAGCACCCAAGCTAGCACGTCATTATTTATTGAAGTTAACACGCTGCTTAATTAATTAAGTTAGCGACCAGGCAGGTGAATTATTTTACGATATCAAGTTTTCGGCTACGGTTATCATCAAGGGAAAGTGGAATTCGGGTGAAGACTCACGTTTTAAAGTTCTCGAATTCACTTTTCAAGTTCTCGGTTTTCAAGATTATTTCTCGGGCACACATCTAGTTCTTGGATTTTGCAGCGTTCTCGGATTTTATTAGTTTTCAGGATCATAATCGTTCTCGGTTTTAAAGTTCTTGGATTTTTAGTATCCGGCTTTTGAGTGTTCCTGGAATTTCTTTGGTTCTCGGATTGATACAAGTGGTTCTCGGTTTTTTGCTTTGGTTCACGGATTTAGCTTGGTTTCCGGATATTTGTTTCTGTTCTCAGAATTTTGTTGGGATTTCACACGGTTCTTGGACTGCTTACTGTTTCTCGGATTTTCATTGATTCTCGATTGGAAGTTTCTTCTCGGGAGTCTCTTGGTTCTCGATTTATCTTTTAGTTCTCGAACTTGAAGATAGTTCTCGGTTTTGATCCTAGTCACGCATGCAACAAGCACATGGGTTCCCATGTTGATGTTGGGTGAGTCTTTTGCTGAATGGAAATTTAGGTTAATTCAAGCTGTTAAAGAAAAGGACGCCAAAGTTTGGAGAGCTATTTGCAGAGGTCCTACTCCAATTACTTACATTATAGATGAAGAGAAGGGTACTACACTACCTAAACCTGAATCTGAATATACAGAGGAAGATTGGGACCAAATCAAGCTTGATGAAAAGGCTCTTAACACATTGATTATGGGTTTAGCACCAGAGATCATATCAAAATATAAAGAGACTAAATCTGCCAAAGCATTATGGGATTCTCTCATTGAATTTTATGAAGGCAATGGTGACATGAAGCACATAAGTTCAATCAGTTCAGTTGCATTCTTGGTGAAACACTTGAAAATCAAATTGCGAGATTTGTATCTCTGGTAACTGAAATGAAGACTGCAAACATAAATTTGAATAATTCTGAGGTAAATAAGAAGCTGTTAAATGCTCTTCCAAAGAATTGGGATACGAATGTTGCCATGATCAAGAAGACGGAGGATCTTGCTTATTTGTCTCTGTCGGGACTCATCTCCATCATCAAAGCTTGTGATTCGGAAGACAAGCAAAAGGCACAAAATCATAAAGCTACTGCTCAGCCACATTGCACACCTGCTACAGTTTTCCACACCCGCTCCTGTTGTTCCAGTACCTATTGAGTATCAGGTTCCTGCGTTGGTACGATATATCAAACATGCTTCACATGAGCTATTTTTTTATCTATGCTCTAATTCTTGTGTTGAAAAGGTTAAATATTACAAAGGTTATAACTCTGAATTAGTAAGAGAGAATGATGAGCTAAAAGGAAAAATTTCTTGTCTTAATAGCCGAACCTCTGCCTACAAACTTAGAATAGAAGCCTTAGAAAAGGATGTCGTTCAATACAATAATGATTTAAGCAATAAAAATTGTCTTGTCATGCATCAAAAGAAAGTTATTGATGAACTTAGTGCTGAGCTAGATTCTTTAAAATAAAAATTTGAAAATGCCGATTTCCATTTTAGAAAATTTGATTGTTCTAGTGAGCGTGTTGAGAAAATGATAAGTTCAAAACTCAAGTTTAGGGAAAACAAAGGAGCTGGTATAGGTTTTGTAGAAATTGCACCTCCCTATAATCACAATTACATCGGATTGCCTCTCACAGATGAGGAAATAAAAAATGAGAAAAATATGGAAATGGGAAGGGGTTGGTGGTTGAACCCGAAAAGAGTGTTCCCATAAAGATAACAAAACAAATGGGTTAGTGGTAGAGCCGGTTAAGTCTGTGCCAATTAAGATTGCTGAACCAGAAGGGCAAAGGAAACAATGTAAGTATGTTGCTCCACTTAGTGATGTTCCTATTGCTAAGTTCGTTAAATCAGAAAGCAATGAAATGAGCAACCATGTTAAATCTGAAAATAACAACTATAACAATGTCAATGATGAAACATCTTCAATAAAATCTAATTTTTCGATTGGATCAATTGAATCGATGTTGTTTAAAAGCATTGCAAAATCTATCAACTCTGAAAGTTCTTCAAGTCCGTCAACTGAGTTAGAAACATCAGAAAAATCTGACTCAGAAAATGTGTTTGATTAAAAAACTGTCGGGACAGGAACAGTAAAAGAAGTAACTACTGAAATTAAATGTGTGAATAATTCTGATGCTTCTACTTCATGTGCAGAAAAAGTTTTAGTTGAGGAATGGATTGAAGAAGATGAAGAATATTTTACTTCTAATGACTCTAAACTAAAAACAATTTCTGATTCTTCTGTTAAAAGTGATGCCAGTGTAGGTTCCGTTCTTAAGAGCATTGAACCTACCTTGACTACTTTTGCTAAAACTGATGATGGTTGTTTGAAGACTTCAAAGTTGTCAAGTAATGCATGTCCTTATGTGCCAAAGTTTCTTTTGAAACCAATAGTAAATGGCACATCTGAGAAATATGTGCCACCAAAACCTGTTTTACAAAGTGAATTTTTTTTCGGAAAAATAGAAAACATACTTGTTCTAAATCTCATAAACAGATTCAGGTCACACAAAGAAGAGCACAGAAACAACCAATTGAACAAAGAAAAATTTGTCCTCATGAATCATCAGGAACTGCAAGTGCTAACAAATCAAAGAGTGTTGCATCAACTAAACAAAGCAAAAACTTTGAGGGCAGTTCCAGCAAATCATCTAACAGATCTTTTCATTCGCATATATCATCTTCTGTTGGATCGAATGAACCAGAATATGCTCCTTACGTGAAGAAGCAGACGTGTTACAATTGTCGAATTTCTGGTCACATTGCTTGAAATTGCACACATCGTCCTTATGTGCCTTACTATGGAGAACATCAGACGGTTACACCTACGGATAACAACTACTCTAAGTAGATGAAGGTTTCTCAACCTAAGACAAAGAAAAATGTGAATCCAAAGGTTAAACCATCTGATGGTGATTGGAACGCTGCTAAGAACAAACGTAAGGTTGTTGAAGAACAAAAACAGATTTATAAATCTAAACAATCTCAAAAACCAAAAGTGTCTACTCCAAAAGTAGCTAAACCGTTTGTTAAGCCTAAACAACTCTGGAAACCAAAAGCAGCAGCAATTCCAAATTTAAAGAACATGTGTTTGAAAGAAGTATCTTACATTGATGCTTCTGGTCTGCCCAGGACAGCTATGGCTTGGGTACTGATATCTAATTAATCTCCTTATTCATGCAGGGACAGCCAAGAAGGATTATCGACATCCATTGTTATGTTGATAGTGGATGTTCCGAGCAGTTGATAGGAGACATCTCTATGTTACATTATGCTAAATATTTTAGCAAAGGGTATGTTTTCTTTGAAGGAGATAAGGGAGGTAAGGTCAGCATGGAAGGTATTTTTAAATTTGATGCACAAATTTAAAAAAATGATTTATTGGTCGTTACTTTGAGAATGGTTATAGAAAAGAACAACAAGATTTTTCTTATTTTTAGGTAAATTTTATACATAAATTTGTCCTTTCCTTTTATTTATGCACAAAATTTAGGGGGAGAAGGGAGAAACAAGAAAAGAAACAAAAATAGTGTTTTATTTTATTTATGTACAAAATTTAGGGGGAGAGAGGAAAGAAAATAAGAAAAATACAAAAACATGTGAAAAAGGAAAACTACAAAAAGACTTTTTGTTGTATCACTTGTGAAAAATGGCTGACACACGTAAGACCAGTATTGAAATGGTTAGGCTCTAGGGTGATGTGTCGGTAGGCTTGGTCCTGGCGACTGGAAAATTGGCTGATCTAGTGACACACTTAAAGATAACATATGGCCTTAGTAGGAAACGTCACTTGGAATTGGTACATTTTTTATTTGAATGCTTGTATGACGTCCCGATACACACTGTGTTCTAGGTCTGAAACCTTTTCTGAAAAATTCGAGTATCTCCTTTGTTTTGTGTAAGCAAAGACCTGGGGATGCTAGGCAATGTCAGCTTTTGCTGCATCCAGATATATGCTGACCTAGCTGTACATTGTTGCGTTGTAGATCAAAAACACCCAAAAGAGGACAATGTGTCCAAAAAGATGCCAATGAGCACAACAAAAGAGGCCCTCTAGAGCCCAAAACACCAAAACCTATATCGTTTGAGAATTCAAATTGATTTGTATATTATACCATTCTATCTATAAATGATCTATTATTTTCTCTTCTCAATCAAGTCCCAGTCAAGGTTTCAGAATTCTAGAACAGACACCGTGAAAATATGTAGTAGGGAAATTGCTTGCATGATAGAGTGTACCGCATATAATTCTAGGATTTGATTGTAACTTGCTTGAGTGTACATAATTAACACACCAATGTTAATAAATTCCAAAATCCATTTCGTCGTCCAGTAGCTACAACCACATGATAAATTAGTCACAAACAGTCAAATAAGAAGGTCTAAGGCAATAAGTTTAAGTGGATAAATATACTGGCAATTGTCTGGACCGACTAGAATAGATCCGTGTTGATAAGTGTCCATGAGTCTAAATAACAGTGATATTTTCCCCTAAGAATAAAAAAGTTTGGTTATTTTTATTTTTTTTATTCTTATTGTTTTGCTTTTAAATTCATTTTATTTGTTTTATAAAATCAACCATTCTTCAAGAATTAACCAATCATCCATAGTGAGAGAAATATAAATTTTTTAAAATTTCGTGTGACAGTACTTGGAAGTACTAGGTGTTCATGATACCAGATCCTCTGTTATATTTAAATGTTTGTTTACCAAGTTCTGAGAATGTGCAGAATTCGAGTTGAAAAAGAAAACAGGGGTTGATGAAGAATGATTTTCAGTTGCTGACAAGCATGAAACACTATGGTGAGAAGATGTACCTGAGTCAGAAGAACTTGATGTGATTGCATGTTCTGATAATGCAAGTACACATGAAGAAGTACCTGTGAAGTTACTTGAAAGAAAAATACTGAAAAAGAATAGAGTTATGAGAATCCTCCTCTCACATCATCTTTTAGCAAGAGTTCAAGCAAATGTTGATGATGATCCAAGTGTAGATCTTACTCCTAGAGAAGAAGAGAAGGCTCGAGTTTGAGAGTACAAAAAAGAAGACTTTCAACAAAAACAACACCAACCCCCTAGCAACAATCTACGGGGAGATCACAATGCTACATTCAAATTTTGAAGACCATTTGATAGCATCAGTCTAGGGGAGATTTTTGGGTCTATAATAGTGAGACTGACACTATCAAATACATATTGGTGATCTATATTTGGGTTTTACTATTTAGGACCGAGAACACTTGGGTTCTCGGTTATTTAAGGTGTTTGGGCCGAGAACTAGTTAATTCTAGGTGGGCTTGGGCTTTGGGATATGTCATGTGGGCTTGGTTAACCTAGACTAGTATATAAACATTTTCATTCTTCATTGTTTAGGTTAGCGGTTTAGTTTTCTCTAAGAACTGTCATTGTATCAGACGGTTCTCTAAAACCGTATGCAATAGAAAGCTTTTCATTAATATTATTCATCTTGTTTCTTGAATCACACAACGTTTTGATTCCGCCAATCTGTTGTGTTACTTGATATCGTATTAGTTTGGGACTTACAAGTCTTATTACTTTTTTAAGCAAAAATCAAACGCACGTATTTTTAAACATTTTTTCAATGTGCGTCTAAAGAAACAAGCTTTAGACCTCGATTTTTGAAGGTGCGTCCAAATTTTTTAATGAGTGCGTCCAAATTTTCAATGAGTGCTTCCAAAGTTTCAATGAGTGCTTCCAAACTTTTTAATGAGTTCTTCCAAATTTTTAATGAGTGCTTTCAAAGTTTTTAATGAGTGCGTCCAAATTTTCAATGAGTGCTTCTAAATTTTCAATGAGTGCTTCCGAACTTTTTAATGAGTGCTTCTAAATGTTCAATGAGTGCTTCCAAACTTTTTAATGAGTTCTTCTAAATTTTCAGTGAGTGCTTCCAAACTTTTTAATGAGTACAATGAGTGCGTTTAAATTCTGTATGTTCGTTTAAATTTTTACAATGAGTGCGTTTAAATTTTGTTAGTGCGTTTAAAAGGCTCTGTTTTCACCAACTTCATCTTCTTCGTCTGCAAGTTTTTTTAACCTAATTTTTATGTTTAATCATACTTATTGAAACAAAATCGAAAGTATTTGACAACTCTTACGAGCGGCTAGTCATAATTGTATGTTTTTTCGAATGATTAAATCGTTCCAGTGTAAATCTCTGTTTTTATAAATTTTGTTTGTTTTCGTTCATTGTAATCGAATGTTTTTTGTTATTTTGATTGTGTAATCATTCAGATTGGTTTAATCGATTTCAATTGAAAAATTTTTGTTTCGAGTGATTTTTGTTTTTATGATTTAAAAAAAATTAGACGGTTTTTCCTAATTTACCCTTGGTTAGTTTGACCCAAGTATGATTAGGGTTTTTAATCTGCATCTAGCCAGCTTATTAATCAAATGGCTGAGATTGCTTCTTACGCTTCTCACGTTAAGGTCCTTTGTACGTTATCTCTTCCCTCTATTATTATCTGATTGTCACTTATTCACTCCATTTGCACTTTTATGAATGTCTTTCATATATGAGTACTTGTTAGGTTGCAGACTTTGTATAGCAATTAGTTATGGTCAATAGTCGCGAGTTTACCATAGGAGTGATATTTGGTTGTTAGAAGATTTTAGGTATTCTTACAAGTTCAATAGTTGTGAGGTGAGGGCTTGTTGGTATGTCTAGGTTGTTAAATTGCTAGGTTAGAGTCTTTGTGAGAAGATCTGCCTAGTTTCCCTTTCAATTCCTGCATATCAAGTTAGATCTAGACGTCAATAATTACCCCTTGCACTTAGTGTAGTGAGGCTTTCGCGCTGTGAGGTAGATTGTCTAGCGGGCACTCGATCATAAGAGTTTGATAACTTGTGAGGGTTTGTACTCCAACCGTGGTTTAACAGCACACAAATATTCTAGGGTTTCCCCTTGAGAAGGGTCGAGGGTGTCTAGTTTATTCTTGATGTTTAGTATTTTAAGATCACAGTTCCAAATCTGTTCGATAACCATAGAAGCTTATCAGGCATAGTTAGGAGTCTGGTCTAGGTAGTGTCTCGTCATCATCTGAATTTAGATCAGCTAAGTTCATGTCTTTAGTTCAGTTTAGCTAATCTTTATTTTATTGCAATTTATTTTTTCAGTAAAATCCCCTTAAAGCAACAAAAAATTTTAAGTCAGTTTTAGATAAGTAGTCTAGTTTACATTTTCTAGTAGAGTCTCATGGGTTTGATACTCGGACTTAATTTAGCTGTACTGCACTGATTGGTACACTTGTCGGTTGGGTGGTTTAAGTTTAGAGAGTCCTAGGTTATAATTTAAAACTTAGGTGTTTAGTTTAGGTTAATTTAGTTAGTTTTTATTAAACCACTTTGAGCACATCAAGTTTTGGCGCCGCTGCCGGGGACTCTTGGTGATTGCATTTACTAGCTTTGATTACACTTATCTACCATATCTGTGCCACTTGGGTTTTGTTTTTGAGTCTGTCTTTTTGTATAGTGAGTCATATGAGTCTAATTGTTTGTGTCTTTTATTTCTGTTGAGTCAGTAAATATGTTTGAAATTTGTGGAGGACCTTATTTTACCGTTAAATTTCCACAAAATGTGGGGTCCTCTGCACATTATTATGCTAATCCCTTTGTGCAGCCGCAGCCATGTTATTCACAGAGATATCCTGACTATTATGATGACCCGTATCAGCGGCCACATTTTAATCAGTATTCTAATCAGTTTTCTGGAAACAACTCTTGTGAGGATAGTGGTAATGATTGGAGTAAAATAGGGAGTTTGTTGACATTACTAGTTGCTAAGGATGCCAATACCCAGAACATGTTAGTAGAGCATGACACCCTTCTAAAAAAACCATGACGTCCTCCTAAAAAACCGACAGGCTGCTCTTTTAGATCTTAGAAGAATAGTAGAAGACATTTCTAGGAGATTAGAGGAAGAAGAAGAAAAAGAAAAGGTTCAGCAAAAGCAACCACCGAAAGTTGGTTATACATACGACGAGGAGGGCAACTACCTCGGTTACATGAATGCTCGGGGGGAGTTGTTCCCAACGTTTCCAGAAGAAAGGTAAGAGCCGGTCATAGAATACAAAGATGAGTCAGATGAGAGAACATTCCAGTTACGGAGACGAAAATGGACGTTGAAGTCCCACCTCCAATGCCACAATTATAATATGATTTCGGGAGTGACTCTGAAGAAGAAGCAATGGATGAGAAGTAGTGATAGTTGAAGGTGAGGTAAGTAATGAACCATCATGGGAGGTAGAGTTGGTGACGAGTTGACTGATTTGCAAACTCTAGATGTAGATAGAGATTTTGTCCCAGTGGGTGACCTCGACATCTTAGAGGCATTATTGGAAAGGTACCCGACTGTGGAAATAAAGAGTCACCAAAGGAAGTTGAAGAAGAAGTGGTTGAAGAGGAAGAGCACCACTGCTGGCCGTCAAGACTTTAGAAAATAGAGTGCCACTTGATCACCCAAAATCACGAGAGAAGGCGAAGAGGCATATGGACCAACACAGGTTGAGGGTCAGAAGTTGTAGATACAACAAGTCCCCTCATTAGATGCCAAGAATCAGGTATGGTCCAGGTAAATCTAAATATTGGTGGCCCGACCCATTTAAATTCGATAAAATATTTTTCAATTCCACTAATATAATTTTTGTTAATTGAAGAAACAAAAGTCTAACCTGGATCCAAAAGTTAGCTTCGTCTCTGCAGGATTGATCCTTCGCTAGATTGAATGACTAGAGGTTGCTGAAAACCTGAAATAACACAGAAAACCGATGTGGGGCGACCGCCTCGAATCCCGAAGGAATCTACTTAGCAGACACAAAAACGTAATCGGCCTTAGTGTGTTCTTCAGGGAATTTCTGAATAGCCTATTCAAGGAGACTAAGTGCTCCTTAAATAGGTTCCACACGGCCTCAACATCTACCCTTAACTCACCCAATGGGCCGAAGCCCTAGTTAAGGGCTTGCCTCCACATCGGCCCGAGGTTAGGCCCAATAAGATGTAGCATGTGACATGTAATGAATCCTAGAGAGGGATCGTACCGTTATCACGACGTGGCGCCCTGTAACTGGCCGCAGGTCATGTACAATATGATTGGCTGCCAGGTGTACCGTTGTCCCCTCTGCAGCCCTCAGTTAGTGGAGATCCATGCTGAGGTGGTCCCATATGCTTTCATTGGTTGGCGCGTGCAGGAGACGTACTGTGTGTCCCCTGCGGATTCCATGAAGGGCACGTGTTGTTCTCCTGTTGGTTGATCGTGTAGCATGCTCCTTGCCACACGTCCTAGTGCTCTGATTGGCTCGTACAGTAATGTACGGGCTTGTAGGTTGTCACCACGTGTCCTTTGATGATCCTGCTTCTCGTGCCTTGGCGGGTGTGTGTACGCTCGCGGTACACCCGCGTTGTGGGCATACCCGCCATGTCTCTTCCGCCGATGATAGCGTGTCGACCATATTTGGCCTTGTGGGCCTGCTCCGGTGTTTGGGCCAAAGTATTGGGTGTGGGCCCATCTAGATTTGGGTCCCTACCCCTTCAAGTCCCCCTAGTCCAGTGCCTCTCTTGATTGTGCGTAGCGGAAGCGTGAGAGGTGATGGACTGTTTGAAATGGAGGTTTTGGCGGATTGGCTCTTTTGGCGGGTTTTTTACGTGTTACGTCAGGCGGGTTTGATACCGCGGTCGACTCCCGCGTTGAAGATTGAATTTAATTCAAATGATTTGGGGGGAAAATCGAACAGTCATCATTTGTAACATCCTAAAATTTCGCTAAATGATTTTTTATTTGAAGCGAACCAACCGGGATTGTATCGAATCGATCCGTTGATGGTTTTTGCCGCGTAGAGGGTATTTAACAAAATTAGAGGGACCATATTATTCTTTTATTAAAGAAAAGGACTAAAGCGCAAAGTATGATTAGTATCCTTGTTTAAAAACCCTACCATCGACATGCTCTGCCTCCCACTTTGTACACCATCCATACAATTACACCATCCATACAATTACAATCGAAAACCAAGAAGAAAAGAAAAACAGAAACCGATCCATCCTATCCCCTCCATTAGTACCAGGTATAACCATTACCCAAGCTCCATATTTTGACATAGTTTTTTTATCGATTATGGAAGTCTACCATGCTTATATCGCTTAGGGTTTTCGTGTACGGAACCGTTGTGTAGTAATAAAAGAAAGAGGTTAATCTGCTCGGTGAAGGTGGTGGCCTCTTATGATGGTGGCGGCTAGCATGGTCACGGTTTGGTGGTGGTGGTCGCACGTGTGTGCGGTGTGGGGATGGTGTTCGGCTAGGATCGTAGTGGTGGTCGCGTAAGCGGCAGGTATGATGGTGCTTGGCATGGTGGAAACGATGTGATGGTGATGATGGTGTCCGGTGT
>JAUTDX010006188.1:0-18559 GCA_030844895.1 Ambrosia x helenae
CTTGAGATTAAAAGGACTGAGCAGAATCCTTCATAACCCCTTGTACCATATATAAACATCTAAACATGTTAACCAAGTATAAAGAATAAATAAGTCCTATTTTGGTGTTTTAACTTATTAGTTAACATATTTTTATATCACATTAACCACATCAACCATTATTCAAACCTTCTGTCCATAATTGTATACCATCGTTTTACCTGGTAGCAATAGACTTGGCGATCTCAATATTAGGATAGAGCGGCATATACACATTCCAGACCGGGTCAGAATTGTTTCCGAGTGTAACCATGAAAACCTCTTTACAGATCACTATAAATATCTGTTGCAAAGTGGAAAAAAGAGTTAAACATATGAAAAGTCAATCCTAAATTTAGCAATTTCAACACACAAAATTAATTTCATAACTGTATCTTGTAGTAAGCAAACTTCTAACCACTATGACTTGTAGTCTTGTACATTACACTTAATTTGCATAACCGCATCAACCATCATTTGAAATTTATGTTCCCAATTATATATGGAACGGTATTGTATCCCATACGACCCATATCCATTACAATTCTATGATAGACATGAATCACCTTTCTACGACCTATATAACAAAATGTAAATGTCACCGGTGTTTATACATACTACCTATGCAGAGTTGACTAAAGCATATGAAAAGTAAAATAAAAGAAAGAAAACCACCAGGACAATTATTATTTAAAAAGTATGTGTTACTTGGTAGCAATAGATTTGGCAATTCCAATATATGGGTTAACCTCTTGGATTCATAACACATAGGACCAAATTTATCAACAATTACAACCAGATCAAACAAATTGGATGTTAGTAAGCAAATCAAACAATATTCATAAGAACATCATGCTATCCATTATATAAAAATAACAAATTAAACAAACAGTTTACATCAAACATGAAAATGTAAGGCATGCTAAGTTATTATAAACTTTGACCTTAGAAAGTAGAAACATGCAAAACACACTCTGTTGTTGATCATGTGAGCCTGATTCTTGTCATATATCACATTTTAATGGCTAATTCCAAACAACCTTAACAAATATCAGAAACTTACAATTGGAGACCAAAGTTCATCCAACGGAGAATTATTGATTAGCTAAAAGGCAAAGTACAACAACATTTCAGCCTACCATACAACACCACCACCATCCCTGACCGTGACTGCCACCGCCACCGGTGACGCACAACAGCAGCTCCACACCACCACCATCACCACACCGGAATCCGGAAACGCCGGAAAAGACATCAGTCAACAAAGGGAAAATCAAAAGGGGTTGAAAATTACAATAAAAATGAAGATATTAATTGAGAGAGAAATGAAAATTACCCTTGTCATTCTAGTTCGCCGCGTGCCACCATAGTAATGATCGAACGCCACTTTGAACCGTCGTACTCCGGCTAGCAAGCAGTAGGGTTCTCTAATCGCATCTCTCTAACGTTCGCTTTTATAAAAGCAAATATGATTGAAGATTGTGAAGAAAAAGAAAGATGGTTTGTGGCTATGGAAAGTGTGAAGAGGATGAGCTGGAAGACCAACGCGTTATAAAAGAGATAAAACATGTGTAAGGTTAACCACGTGCAAAAGAGAGTAAAAAAAATGGACACCAAAACAACGCCGCCAGAATTGAACCTGAGACATTGTGGTCAATAAACATGAAGCAAACCACCAGACCAACAGAACATAATGAAAATCATCTCAACAAAACTATATTTATAAACTAACTAAAATGTAGTTTACTGTTCATCTTAATTCTAAATTAACACATAGTATAATTATTATTATTATTATTATTATTAATTATTATTATTATTATTATTATTTTATATCAATCCATCCACCTTCAAAAGGATAAAAATCATATATAAACAAACCAATCAAATTTGATTGTAAACAGTCAATCCTTCACGTCTAGTTACCTACAAAAAGAAAATGATTGTTTTATGGTACAGCAAGATGCCATGTTGGATAAACACGGATTGGTTTTGGCACTGATCAGTTTGATTTGACTGGGAACACTTTTTTTTTTTTCAAAGTTCATAAATAGTTTAAGCGTGCCAAGTATGATTAGAAAAACTATGATATTACGTTAGTAATATGTTATTTTTATTGATTTAGGAGATTTTATGCCTTAAAATACATTTTCGGGTGACTTTCAACCCGATTGACCGATTCAACTCGTTTTAACCTTTTTGCTTTTAAGTTAAAAAAAAAACTATTACTCATTTGACTTATAACCTGAACCAATCCGTTCATATGTAAATGGGTCGAATTTGCCGTCGCTATTCATAATTGTCTGACAATAGTGCGGCTTTACAGAGCAACTCTTCATTGGGGAACAAGTCAAGTAAGGAAATTTTTTTATCCACCCTTCCTCACGAAACCGTCAGAGAAGATAATCCCATTAACCACAACATTGACTTTCAAAAAACAGGGATTAATGACGCTCACATTGCAAGTGTCGCACTTGGCTCTTTAGACATGATGCGAAAAGATGGATTGCCATCTGAGGGAAGTTTTGGAAGATGGATGAATTACATTATAGCTGATTCACATCACACAAACTCGCTATTCTGTGTTTTGGTTTTGTTTTGTGTTTGTTGCATTGAAAACGAGCAACACATAATAATGTTGAAATTTGTTAAGTGGAAGTCACAATACTGGTCATCAAATATGTGAACCAGCTCACGTGAGAAAGGAAAAGTTTGCCAGAGAAGAAGGGATCTTTTTGTTTTTTAATTTCTTATGTTTGTTTGTTTTTACTAAAATGATTATTTTGAAATTTTCAACAAAAAAAAAATATATATATAGACATCCATCAAGGGTAAAATTATGATGAGTGACCCATACTTAAGAACCAAAGTATAAGTTTTAACAGACCTTAATTTAGTCCCGATGTTTTCATCCATGAAGTTTCAGTGTCAGCTATTAAGTAAAAAAAAATACCGTTAAAAACTAATAGTCATGATCCTCACAGTGTAAGGGTATTTTGTTCATTCACAATTTTCGTTTTAAAACGCTGAATAAAAAAACCCAATAACCCACCTTTTTTCCGCCCTTCAATTCAACATTTGAGCTCCAATTACGAACAACCATGGTTCCTTGCAAATGCGGTAGGCAAGCAACAATTAAAACTTCATGGACACAAAGTAATCCTAGACGTCAATTTTATAACTGCCCTCAATTGGTATTTATCTCAAACCCTAAATTTAACCACTTCAACCCTTAATTTTATAGTTGCCCCAATTGTTCCAGCGTTGAAATACCTTTTTTGCTTGGCTTGAAGCAAAAGTGAGGGATTTGAAAGATGAGGTTTGGATGTATAAATTTAAAGAACATTTATGGTGACATGATGCATCACCCTGACATGTCTCCATTTTTATCTTCTAGATAATGATTGTTACAATGTTAAAATATCGAAAGTACAAAGTAAGTTGGACATAATGGGGGAATAAAGAACATTTTGGTGTACAAAATTCCCCAATCCATACTTCGTATAATCGTATGAGTTATTTGGTTCCAGGGTAAAGTCATACTATTGATGCAAACATGAGAGTTGCGAAACAAGGTTCCAAGGGCGAAGGAGGTCGCGGCTTTCACCATTTGTTTGATTGGAACTCAAAGCCAAATAAGAAGTTGGTCTCCAAGATTGGCAATTTACCAGGTATTCTTAACTCGGTATTCAAAAAGAGCTGTTTTGTGCATTTTGACTTTAGTCTGCTTTTACTTTCCGTTTTCTAACCTTGATGTTTAAATTCATCGATACAAACATACAAATCACTCAGTGTCATCCGGTATGAATTACTATATACCTTTACATATCATCCAGTTTAGAGTGTTTATATTAAGACGAATATTTTTCGTTTTAAACCTGAACAACAACTTGTTTGACCATAAAAGTCAACGTGAGAAATATTTAATATGTGTATTTATATGTAGGTGATTGAAGATTATACAGCAAGTAGTTTAATTCTAAAAGGTACATCATCACTAATTGATGAAGATGATAATGGTAAAATCCCCCGGGGTGGTTGCTAGGCTTATGGGATTGGATTCTTTCCCGACTTCAAAGTCAAACCGATTTTTCTGCATTACATGTAGGAAAAGTCCTGGAACTTGAACAGAAAGACTACCGCCAAGTTGACCAAAAACATAAAATAATTGAGAAGTTTCAAACCGAAAGTTTACCACCAAAAGCAGCTAGATCTGTTACCATTACTCAACACAAACTTTTATCAACAATCAAGAGCTCGGGCTTTGTTTCTTCAAATGATCCCACCCGTATAATGGAAGCAGCGTCAAAAATACCTCTTGTTGGGTCATCATCGGTTGACTTTTCTAATCGAAAACTGTCTTCTACAAGGCCAGTGGAGTCAAATGCTGCTAGGAAGCTTAAAGGACAATCAATGAACAAAAGTTGGGACGGTTGTTTAGAAACAAAAAGATGGAAAAAAGTCGGTTTCTTTAGCTATTAGCTATTCAGGCGAAAGTTAATGTTAAAAAACGAGAAGGGTTGACTTCAGTTGGAGCAAAATCTACTAATAATCAATCAAATGGTGAAAAGAACAACACTCTCAAGAAACCTGCTACAAACAGAGTACTCAAACCGAACAACAAGAAACAGAATGGTGGAACGGATAGAGGAAAATCTGCTGCAAAATCTTCAATATCCTCTATAATCCCTGTCAACAAAACAGTCGATCGAAGGAAACATTTTACAGAAGATGTGAAAAAACAAGGGTTCTGTTAAAAATGGAAAAGTTACAGCTAAATCTAATGGATTGGATGTTATTTCCTTTACATTCACATCTCCAATTTCACGATCAACAGATAAGGTTAACCGAAATAGTTTGAGCTCAGCAACCGGAGGTGGTTCTTTAAGTACCATTTTGGATCAACAACTAAGAGAATTAACTGCCATGAGTCCCAGCTTCTGTTAATCAAGAATCAAGAATCACCAGAACTATAATCTTCGAAGACAAAAAGAACTAGTAAAGATGCTCAAGTATGTCACTTTGTTATGTGTATACGGTTAATGCAGTTTACAGTTGACTTATCTTTGACTTTTGTGATGTTTTTAGGTAATGGGTCAAGAATTCGGTGCAGTTTTATCTAAGAAACCGACAACAACAGACGCTGCTACTGACTCATCTGGCATCAAGTTAGAACGTGTGTACATAAAGAAGATACTTTTCAACATTGAGTCAATGTTTGAGGATTTCACCTTAAACAGGACCAGCAAGATTGTGAACCCATATCTGTTTGATAAATTAGAAGCTCAAAAACCGGGTTTTGAAAAGAAACATGAGCCTAAGTTAAGGCGTAAGGTTGTGTTTGACTGTGTAAGCGAGTGTATTGACTCGAGATGTGCAGTTTGGTTAAGAGGGCTTGCAGCAGTGAGAAGAAAAGACCAGCTGGTTGAACATGTGTGTACAAAGATCAATGGGTGGGAACAAATGAAAGATTGTATGGTGGATGAGCTTGTTGACAAGGATATGAGTAGTGGACAACATAAAAAGTGGCTCGATTTTGACTTCGAAGCATTCGAAATCGGAGTAGAGATCGAGGGGCGACTACTTCGGTCCCTAATTGATGAGGCTATTGTTGATATGTTGGTATTTTAGGTAAGATCAAATGCACAAAATCTTGTTGATTGATCTTATGTTTATGGTTTTTTTTCAATGCCAAGGTAGTTTTTCTGTAAATTAATTTAAACAAATTCGAAGTTTTAGGCTTTTTGGTTGAATTTGTTGCGAATTCTTTGTGAATCATAATAAGCAAATTGTTGTATATGTCATCGATCGACTTGTTTTGTATTTTTGCAATGTTTCATAATCAAACCGGTTGTGAAATCGAATTCTAAAGCAATGACGTTATAAATAATTATAAAAATACAAAATAGACGTGTATAACTAGTTTAAAACAAAATATGAAAACTATTTTATGTTTTGGTGTGAATTTTCAATTTTGGAAGAAAAACAATTCTATAAATACAACAAAACCAAACGTAAACAGTAGAAATTCCACGTGGCTTCATCTTAGCGGTTCTCGTGGCTTCATCTTCGCGGTTCTCCTGGCTTCATCTCACAATCTCTCTCAACCCACACACATACTTTTCTTTCCACCGTTCTCCTCCTTTCTATCTTCCGCCAAACACCATCCGCCGCCTCTTATCGGTCACCTCCACCACGTCTCGCCGTACCATCATCTGGTGGGTTTGATCTGCTTCCAAATCAGTCAACGTTTATTCAATCACGCAACAGCAACAACACCAGACTCAACCCTACGGTATACAGGGAATGCTAAAGGAAGGCCACAAGCATTTCTCTGGGTCAGTTGAAGCTGTTATCAAGAACATCGATGCCTGTAAACAGCTTTCCACCATCACCAGAACTTCTCTTAGTCCAAATGGTATCATTCTTTCTTTCTTTTTGTCAGATATTCGTGGGTTCTACTGATCTGTCGTGTTTTGTTTATGCTATGTTGTAAATTTTATATCTTTCTATGTCAAGTTTATATTTTTTTGTAACAAAAATGATTCACATATACTAAAAGATTGTTTCTTTATTGTCAATACGTTTGATGGGTCGTGATTTTTACTCATTTTTTACTAGAAATAATATCTTTGCATCTACTTGTAAGTTGTAAACATTTTTTACATTATAATTTGATTTATGGACTGTTGGATACTTGGATGTAGATGCATTTATCCAATTGAAAAAAGAAGCAATAGGGTAATCTTACTGTGATCTGTAAGAAAAGCTTGGTTAAATTATTGGAAGCATAATATACTTGTGTGACAGAAGTAATATTCATGCTAACTCATTTTCTTTTTGTCAATCAAAACGGAGAGCCTAATAAGCTCATCTTTTAAGCATCATAGAA
The DNA here is from genome assembly GCA_030844895.1 of Ambrosia x helenae. Classification (NCBI taxonomy): domain Eukaryota; kingdom Viridiplantae; phylum Streptophyta; class Magnoliopsida; order Asterales; family Asteraceae; genus Ambrosia; species Ambrosia x helenae. Next base: position 6,911 of record JAUTDX010006188.1, read on the forward strand.
CTAAGGCTGTAGTGTCATATGGCGATCACAGTGGTGAAGTTAGCTTGACAGATTAGGAGACAGTGGTGGCTCGATTAAAGCAGTAGACAACCAAAGGCTATGGGTTAGTCTTAGCTATGGTGGAGACCTTTATCATATATGCTGATATAGTGATATCTCGGTATGACGATTCCGATAAGTATCATGTTAAGTCCGACCATCTTTAATTTCGTTTATTGAGTCGTCGCACCAATTCTAACATCTAATGGTCAAACTTTGTTTGTTTTGATAATTCTTGCTTGATTTGTAACGCAGGTGTCTTAACATTAAAAGCAACTAAGAAGCAACCTACTCGCATCACCCGGTGTCAAAACCAACCAATTACTGGGGGTCTTAAAGTAAGCCATAATTCGTTCTTGCTGCAGGTGTTTTCAGGTATCACTGTGGCTTTCTTTCTCTTCAAATTACCGCACCTTTCTTTTAGTATTCATTTGATTATACGTATAGCAACGCTTGCACATTTTTTCCAAAAAAATCCAAGATACATAAGAAATAGGCATTTATCTCACAACCTGTTTTGGGTCATGGCTAATGAAATAAATCTGTCATAGGCATCAACAATGTAATAAACAACAAGAGTCATGTGCTACGACGGGAAAACAACAAACTCCTGACGCCAAAATAGTTACATGTACATCCGCTTGGATTTGTTTCCAAACACACATCTGAGAAGGTGTGGCCAATATTATTGTTTTGTTAGACCTTGGTTCATACTTACATAGTTAAATCACAATCTTTATTTGGGGACTTCATGTGTAAAATAGATGGGTTATTAAGATTGTTGAAACATAATATTATAATGGGTCAGAATGTAATTATAAATACTATTGAGTGTGGCTATGTTTTCGGTTTAACCCGGTTATAAAGAGAAACAACCCGAAATCATATATATGTATTAACAATACTTTTGCTATGATTTCAGGTTTAATGTTCGTATCAGCTCTAGCCATTTCATTCTAATACTTCGTCGTTGACAAATAAGGTAACCCAAGTATCCCATTCACATAGTTGTCGACACCATTCCTATTGGAAGTTATTTTTTAACCATGTATATTAAGATGTTGTTTATAAGGTATATTTTGTTAAAAGTTATTGTTTACTGTTGTATTAGACTATTAGTAGTTTTTATATTCTTTTTTCCAATTTGCAGTTTACTTTGGTGTCTGCTGCTCCTGGAACCACATAATATTAAGGTGGACTCCTACTCTGTTATCATTATGAGACTTATTGTATTTATAGCATTATGCGAATTTGTTGTACAGCTTGGTCATTATCTTTTGCTAAACAATATCAAGGTCAACAGATGCTTTTCTTTTGATGTTTTGAATCTATTATTAGATGGTGTCGATGGACCTACATGACGAATGAGGTGAGATTTATTTTCCATTCGAAACCATCTCTTTAGAGGTATCACTTTTGATATACTTTTAATGCTTAATTAATGTATCAATTTAGAATCTCAAAATTCATAAACTGGCGGTTAGATGCGTTATTGGGTGAGCGAAGCGAATCCCATACAATGTGGCCGGAGAATTAAAGCAGTGCCGATTGAAAATTTTTTATTGATGGTATAGTTATCATTACTATTAGCACGAAATGCAGGAGTTAACCGATGATTAAGACGAGTCAATTTGGATAAAAAAATAGCCGTAATTAATTTTTTTATAACAATGCAGGGTGTCACGTCCATGGTTTCATCTACTACCAAGATATGAGTGGTCAGGTGGCCCCATATTTGTTTGAAGGTTCACAGTGCATCTTTGCATTTACTTACCTAAAGAATACAGTTGTTATTCTTGGCATGGATGGAAGCTTAGTTATTTAAGCCGCTTCTTCTATTAATACAGTATGCACGTTTTTTTAATTATATAAGTTTTCATGTATGATATGGGAGTTATTAACATCATGTTTTAGCCACTAATGAAAGTTGTATTTGAATTGCAATTGTATAAACCGAGAAACATCATAATATCATAAATATTGTTCTTTGTCATTGCTCATTGCAACTGTACGCAACTGAATCGATACTAGCCGAATTCCCATTGCGTCACCATCTCAATGTGCAGGCCTATACCCGTTTGCGCGCCGCAACGCGCGCGGGGTTACATGCTAGTTACAAATAATTTGAAATCCAATCCAAAAAGACTTAAATGGACTGATTATCTAGCCGGTTCAAATGAAGGCGGTTTGTAAAGACTCAACCGTACTAGTTTATGTAACCACCTAGTTGATTCTCTTATATTCCAATTATGAAAATACAGGTGTTTCGCATTATGTGCATTGTGGTCCGTGTGGAGTTGTAGTGTTTATTATCCTGGAAAGTGGTGCATATTTGTGGGGTTTACACTTGACTCATTCGTTTTGCATTGTCTATATTCTGAGCCTAGTTTTGTTTTGGATGTGAACATTGTGGGGCTGCATATGCTTGTATTCTTCTTTAGGGACAATGTGCATTGTGGGCTAGTACTTTTAAGTTTAAATGAGATAAGGAATCATAGGATGTGGCGATGATAACACATGGGGTTGTGCCGTACCACCACTCAATCATAGGATAAGGTATCTTTTAGCTAAGTCGACGAAGATTTGCTTATCTTGTTGAAGAAGCTTTGTCGCATGACGTTCTGCTGACGTAGAACGGGCGGACGGGCCTGCATCCTTGGTGCTGTTGACACAGGACGGTCCGCTGACGTAAAACGGGCGGAAGGCTGTGCGTCCATTGTTTTGTGGACGACAGGCCACCGACGTAGAACAGGTGGTAGGGCCTGCGCCACATTTAAGTGGGCGCAACTTCCTGTTGGGATATGATATTGTTAGTTTTTAGTACCATATCCCTTCAATGAGATTGACGAATGATGACGATGATGAAGAGAAGAGAAGCTTATGAGATTAATCAATGATAACGATGATGAAGAAGATGACTAATTTTTGAGATTTTGTGAAACATGATGGTTGACTCAACTTGAGAATGGTGTTTAACTTATCATTATGGTATTTGTGTCTTGCTGATGAGGTGCACGAAATTGGCACTTTCTAAACAAGGTAATGTTTGGTGTTTACATTTTATATTTTGGTTGATTTAGTTAATTAAATTTGCGGTATAAACGCTAGTAAGTTTGGAAGCCGGGTAGTTTTGTTTTGAAGCTTTCCAATTAAATAATATGTGTGTGATTGATTGTATAATTTGGAGCACCTTTTTATTCCAGTTTTATGCACATGTATATCAATAGAGACGTTCTCATTCACTTGAGAAACAAATTTTTTGCTACTTAGCGGGTGTTTGAGATTGAGTTTCTAAACAACTTATTGACTTGTTTTGCTTTTCCAATAAGTCAATAAACTGTTTGTGTAACTCAAAACCTTTTTCTGTTTTAACTTTTGACTTTTAAGGGTGGAAAATATGTTTTTGAGAAGTTAAAAATTTTGGGTTTTGGCTTTTGGAAAAAAAATTACAAATCTACCACTCATACAACCAATATTCACAATAAGTTAAGCGAAACACTTAAAAAACAATCTATTGACTTTTTGATGTTTCTTATCCCAAAAGCTAATCCAAACATTTTTTTCAAAACTCTTTTTCAAAAAGTTATAAGCTGATAAACACTTCTGACAAAAACACTTTGCATTTCCAAACTCAATCCCAAACACCCTCTTAGAAAATAAAACTTATTTTGAGGAGAAAATTCTTGACCAGCTATACATTAAAAAAAGATCCTTTCCATATATTTTTCTCAATTACCAACCGTTGCAAATCATATGAGCCAATTGTTTCTTTGTTTCCTTTCTTTCCATATATTTCCAATTTGCTCATACCTTTTATGTTAGATGATATGCAAACAAAGTTTTTGCTAGGACTTAAAAGGTCCGCGAATGGATGAAATTGTTTAACGGGTTAGGTGTTTGAACATATAGTTATAGACGGTTTGCTCAACTCTTGAGGTCCAAACACCTCATCAAGACCTCCAGCTTTTAGATATTCCAGCTTTCCCTAAATTTTCATGATTTATTTCAAGTTTGCTTTAATTGTAAGAAAATATAAAACATAGGTTTCGTTAACTCACACATTTAATTAGTCTCTAGTTTGTTTTGTCCTGTGATTCTCTTGATTGTATTGAATGGTTAATTTAAGTCTTCATATTGCTCCACCTTAGGAATGGAAGAATAAAACTTGAACCAACGGGATTACCCGGGTGGGTATTCGGGTATGGGATTGAAAAGGAGAGCAAAGAATGAGTATGTACTACACAAGTTTTGTGTTCACTAACATTCAGTTCAACTCTATATGTGGTTAGGATCTAAGAACAACAAAAATATATACGATAAAGACCCAATTTTATTATTCGCCTAAAGTCGAACTCGTCATTCAGTCATCTCCGTCCATTATTTATGTCTCTTAACCGCAAATACAACAAAAGTTACGCTCATTTTAAGTTGGGTCTTTTTATAGAATATTCATCTTATTTATGCTTACTTGAATAGAACAGCTTGAACATACAATACAAATCCGTAAAACAAATGAGTGTAACCAATTTATATAATAATTTTGACACACTTTGTATACAAATTTAACAATATACAACATAAATTTACAACTTACTCGTCTTAACAGGTCCCATTTCCTTTGCTTTAGCCCTTAGCAAGTGTTTTTGAACCTTTCCGGTAGCGGTTTTCGGCAACAACCCAAAAACAATCGATTTCGGGACCCAATAACCCGGCATGTTCGCGCGACAAAACTTCATTATATCCTCCACGATTTTACTTTCATCTGATTTGTCTATCGCAGTTTTTAAGGTCACAAAAGCACACGGGGATTCGCCCCATCTCTCATCGGGTCGTGCCACCACCGATGCTTCAACAATTAATGGGTGTTGATATAAAGTATTCTCGACTTCGACACTACTTATATTTTCACCACCCGATATTATAATATCCTTTGACCGGTCTTTTATTTCGATATAACCATCCGGGTGTTTCACGGCTAGGTCACCCGAGTGGAACCACCCGTGTGCAAAAGCCTCAAAGTTGGCTTTCGGGTTCTTTAAGTAACCTTCATGACAACATTCCCACGAAACACGATCTCACCCACGGTGGTCCCGTTGGGTGGGACAGGTTTCATGGTTTGGGTGTCTACAACATCCAAGTGTTCAAGCGCGGTGTATGGTACACCCTGGCGAGCATTTAGTTTGGCTTGGGTTTCGGGAGGGAGTTGGTCCCAGTCAGGCTTCCATGCACAAATTGTTGATGGCCCAAAAGTTTCTGAGAGACCGTATGTGTGGGCCACACGAAACCCGATTTGGGACATTTTAAAGAGGACTGCTGGTGGCGGGGCGGCTCCGGCAGTCATGACGTGGACAACACGTGGGAGTGGGAGGATGGTGTCGTTGGGTGGTGTGTTTACTATCGAGTTGAGGACTACTGGTGCAGCACAAAAATGTGTGGCACCTAGATTAGCTATAGCAGAGTACACGCCTTTTGCTGTAACCTACACAATACAAGTAGGCATGAATACCAATTCTATTTGTCTAAGAAAAGGAATTTGGTAACAACTCGAAGGGTTATGGTTGTCAGACATCGGGTTAAGATGAGTTTAGGATGCAACGTGTCATTTTTTGTTTGAGTTAGCTTGACCTGTAAACACGTTTTGTTGTTTCTCTTATAAAGTTGTAAATATATGGATTAGCTATGATTACAAAACAATGGTATTACATTTACAGTAATCTAAATCAATGATAAGATGATTTAGGAGGTTTTATAAACTTTCAACCTGTTTCCCTTTTAGTTAAACTTTTATTTGACCCGTTTGAGATAAAACATCTATGTAAAGTAAAGAAATACCTGTCGGAGGCAAATGTTAGTCCCACAGATGGCGGCAAGCGTCCAAGTAAAACACCAACCATTGCAATGGAACATAGGCAAAGTCCACAAGTATACAACTTCTTCAGGTAGATTCCAAATCACAACATTACTAGTAGCGGCCAGATAAGCACCTCGATGATGCAACACCACCCCTTTAGGGCTAGATGTTGTACCTGAAGTATAACCCAAAGCAATACTTTGCCACTCGTCTTGTGGTGGCTTCCAAGCAAACTCAGGGTCACCACATTCTAGAAACTTCTCATACTCAACCGCGCCTTTTCCTAGAGCGTATAGGAGGTTGTTTGGATCACATTCAATGCTTTCATCTTTAACAACAATTAGATGGGGATATTTAAAATTGACTTTTGTTTTATCTTTTAGAATCTGTAAAGCTTGTTCTGCAAGTTTGAAAAACTCTTGATCAACTATTATGACTGCTGATGATGAGTGTTCTAGAAGGAAGCTAATAGTTGGCGCATTGAGACGAATGTTGATCGCGTTTAAGACTGCTCCGCTCATTGGAACTCCAAAATGGGCTTCATACATAGCTGGGATGTTCGGTGCAATCACTGCAACCTGACAACAATAGTAAGAAGTGAACTGTAAACAGAAACATATGCAACAAACTAATTTGGTTGATTTGGTTCAGTTAATTCGGTTAACCGCTCTTTCTAGGAGCGAGTCAATACAAACACATTTCAGTTAATAAATCCATCAAGTTCTGAGTAAATAAAAAAAAAGCAACAGGTTTGTAAATTTATAAAGCAGAATTAAATGCAAAAATACATTATTTATAAAACTATAACAAAACTTTGATGGTTTATAACATAGCGCATTTATAAATATTAAAAAGACAAATTCAATTTTAATAATTTCAAACTATACTCACTACCTGATAATAATACGTACTAACAATGTGACCAATGATACTCTTAAATTTCACTTTCATTGCAAAGGACAATCCCATCACAACGGAGAACTAACTCAACCTCCACTCCTAACTTTCATTTATGTTGTTTCAAATATTAGGACTCAGATGTACACAAAGTTGCTTTTCCGGTATAGTGGGACTGTCGTTAGGCAACGAAAGTGAAAGTTACGAGTATCGTATGGAATATTATCGGCCAATCAGTCCTCATCAGAATTATTAAAATCCGATTTTCCAAATAAAAGGTACAAAGGTTCGGTTTGGTTTTAAAAACAACTCCCTTGTTCCAACCATATATATCAGATTATAGATTACTTGTACTATAAAAAAATGAAAGTCAATACAAACACATTTCAGTTAACAAATCCATCAAGTTCTGAGTAAATAAAAAAGCAACAAGTCTGTTAATTCAAAACAGAATTAAAGGCAAGTAATCTGTTATTTATAAAAACTATGATATAACATAGCATTTATAAAAATACAATGTGACCATTTGACACTCCTAAATAATAGGACTCAGATAAAGTCATAAAAACCAGCCAACTGTCCATTATAGTACACAAAAGTTATTTTTCCGATAGAGTGGACCTGTTGTAGGTCGTTGGCAACGAAAGTAAAAGTTACGAGTATCATAAGGATAATTATCAGCCCATTAGTAATCGTCCCGCTTATTAAAATTCATTTTGCCAAATAAAAAGTACAAAGGTTGGGTTTTAAGTTTAACAGTAGCTTAATTCAGATATTTACTATAACCATAAGTCCATAACTTAAGTTACTTAACCATAAAAGTATAAAAACCATGTTATTAGAAACAAACAACTCCCTTGTTTGTTAAAACCATATTAGATTATACATTAAATGAAAGTGTTACCGTTGAACCGAACCCGACGGAGAGGTTGGAAAGTGCCGAGGCTAAACGGCAGCATCTGCGGTAAGTCTGAAGCCAAGTGTAGTGAACAGAACCGTGCACAAGTGATCTACGGTTGGGATGAACCAAAGCAGCTCGTTTTAAAAACCAAAGAGGTGTTAGTGAAGTGTAGTTTGCTGCATTTTTGGGCAAATCGTCGATGTCTCTCTCCATGTCTCAGGCTTATCTGAGTGTTTGGATATTATTATGGATTATGGAATGCCATTTTTTGTGATGCTTGAGTGCTCAAATAACAGCCTGAAAAAACGTTTAGTTTGGATAAAGTTACATTATTGCTCCTTCTTGTTTTTCAATGTGGACGTTTTCATCCCAAAATAAAACAAGTCACCACATCATCTGCTACTTTTATATCACGACAATTCACGACCATAATCAACCAAATGGTGAAAAGAACACTCTCAAGAAACCTGCTACAAAACAGAGTACTCAAACAGAACAACAACAAACAGAATGGTGTAACTGATAGACGAAAATCTGCTGCAAAATCTTCAATAAAACCGGTTTCTGATAAGAACTCAGCTGTAACCCCGTGAACAAAACAGTCGATCGAAGGAAACGTTTTACAGCTAAATCTAATGGATTGGATGTTATTCAGAAACCGTTAATGCTCAAGTACGTCACTTTGTTATGTGTATACGGTTAATGCAGTTTACAGTTGACTTATCTTTGACTTTTGTGATGTTTTTAGGTAATGGGTCAAGAATTCGGTGCAGTTTACTCTAAGAAACTGACAGCAACAGACGCTGCTACTGACTCATCTGGCGTCAAGTTAGAACGTGTGTACATAAAGAAGATACCTTTCAACATTGAGTCAATGTTTGAGGATTTCACTTTAAACATGTTAGATGTTTAAATGAAACTTTATGTTTTATGTATTTTAGTATGTATAATCTGAACTTATATGACTGAAGTAAATTAATATGTGTACATTAGATGTAAACATTAGTATAGATAGGTTTGAAAGATATATGGGTCAATATGGTCGCATCAAAGGAAACAAGGCTGCATCAGAAGGAACAAGGCCGCAAACTTGTGGAGATCAACTGGGTCAGCAAATATCTCATCAAAACAGCAGCGAGCAAGAAGTAAAATAGACGGGACACAATGTGAAAAGACAACTATACACTTGACAGTTGAAAAACAGTTTCTTGGCAAAAGTATCCATTAACATTAGTTTTCTGTCCAAAAGTATCGGTTATTCTAGTTATTATTGTTTCATTGTTATCCAGTTATCATTTGTTCATTGTTCGAACAAATCAATTCAGAAAAACCTTATCAAATTCCGCTGCAAATCAGTCCTATAGGCCAACAAATCAGGACCAGCAAGATTGTGAACCCATATCTGTTTGATAAATTAGAAGCTCAAAAACCGGGTTTTGAAAAGAAACACGAGCCTAAGTTAAGGCGTAAGCTTGTGTTTGACTATGTGAGCGAGTGTGTTGACTCGAGATGTGCAGTGAGAAGAAAAGACCAGCTGGTTGAACATGTGTCAATGGGTGGGGAACAAATGAAAGATTGTATGGTGGATGAGCTTGTTGACAAGGATATGAGTAGCGGTCAACATAAAAAAATGGCTCGATTTTGACTTCGAAGCCTTCGAAATTGGAGTTGAGATCGAAAGGGCGACTACTTCGGTCCCTAATCGATGAGGCTATTGTTGATATGTTGGTATTTTAGGTAAGATCAAATGCACAAAATCTTGTTGATTGATCTTTTGCTTATGGTTTTTTTCATGCCAAGGTAATTTTTTTTTTTGTAAATTAATTTAAAAAAAATCGAAGTTTTAGGCTTTTTGGTTGAATTGTTGAGAATTGACAGATAATAAACAACACACAAACTTCCTCATATGCAAATGAATTTTAGAGAGAATGAGAAACAATGTTTGGAAACCAAATGAATATTATTGCAGACTTAGGGCCTTTAAATACAACATGAACCGGTGCCTATAAGCAGTTATCCGGTGATGAAAGACATATCTATAACCCAATCAGTTCCTTATCATAACTGCTAGTTAACTGCCTAATACTTAGGACACATTATCATACTTAACTTGACTTATATATGTGACTTATTATTATATACACACTGTCACATATCAGATAAATAATAGGCTGCACTTATGAATTGATATAAGAGATTATACTTTCCAACATTTCCCCCCTAATCTCTTAATGTCAACCCATTCTTCTTTCAAATCTTTCGGCTGCTACTGCACCTTGTTTTCTTCTTTGGTGAGGCTATGGGCACTTGCTTCCTTGCTTGATTAAGAGACCACCTTGTTCTTCATTTGTCTCCACTTTAATTTCCCTTTCTTTGAACCTTAAATGATACCAGTTTATCATGTCTAGATGAGTGCTGTAAATGATCCTCAAACATTTCACAATATCATCATCCTTCTTCATTCTCATTAAGCCTAAACCATAACCCATTCTTACAGCCACTTGTGTCCACAGATCGTGCTTGTTCACTGCTTCAAATCCTCCGAATCTCTCAACAGTCATATAGAGATCCATTAAGTCTACTTTCCTTTTCAAATGATCCACAGGTGGGATAGGCATTCGACCATTGAAATTCAGAAATCCATTTAGAAACCATGAGATCATTCTCTCGAACTCTTTCTTGATTTTGATATGATGTAGTTTGACTTGAGTGGATGATAAATCATATCCATAGTGCCAAACAATTCTCCATAGGATCATCTCCCTTCGGATAAATAAAACTCACTTCCTCTTCATATGCATCGGCTGAATTTTCTTGATCTTGTTCCTTTAATTCTTCTTCTTCTGAATTCTGTGAGGATTGCGAGACAAACTCACTTTGTCCCTTTAAACCTGCAGCCTTATTCCTTTTTAAACTCTCCACATCCACTTTCTTCTTTGTTGGATCTTCCCTTATCCTTCTTATCAACACCACTACTTTCACATAAGAGCAATTGTACCCCGGGTGATGATCATTGCATATCCAACAGTGGATGATAGGTTCACGAATGGGATCATACTCCACTTGTTTCTCTTTTCCTTTCCATAAAGGTTTCTTCTTTATATAACATATGTCTCCCTCAAATGTTATCTTATATCCTTGGCCTTCCAACTTTTTCACACTAAGTACATTCCTCTTTAACGTGGGAATGTAATAAACATTGCTTATTGTGTGAAATTCTCCTGAACTATAAACTTCTACGGCCCCTTTTCTTTATATAGATCCCTTTTGAACCCTTCTACATTCCCTTCAATTCCAAAAGTTCTTTCTAACTTCTGGAACATGGTTTTATAACCAGTAGCATGTTGAGTCCTATTGTGACTCACATACCATATGTTATTCCAATTACCACCGTCTGTCCCTTTCACCATATACTCTATTTTGCCATTCTTTCAAGGCAATTACGTCTATAATGGAACGGTTCCTTACAATATGAACAACACATACCTTTTGGGAAATCGGACTCGGTTTCTTTCGCATCAGGAATGTTGTTTTCTGCCCTATTTGTATCACTTCGTCTTTCTTTGGAAGACATGCCTTGTTGCTGCCCTTGTTCTTGAAATTCCACTGATAACCACCATAACTGTTATCTTCATACTGCATCAATTCTTTCCCTTTCCTTTGGGTGATTCCTTGGAATAAGGGTGACTTCACACACCCGTAGAACTTCCTAGAACCGCTGACATCTTTGTCTTCTTCTTTAACCGCTGGAAACGACAGTTTGCCTAGCCAAATCACTGGCCCTTTCTTTCTTCACAGGTCTTTGGATCTGATGCTCTGATGCCATGTTGAGAAATGACAGATAATAAACAACACACAACTTCCTCATATGCAAAATGAATTTTAGAGAGAATGAGAAACAATGTTTGGAAATCCAAATGAATATTATTGCAGACTTAGGGCCTTTAAATACAACATGAAC
>JAUTDX010006189.1:0-16806 GCA_030844895.1 Ambrosia x helenae
AGAACCTGAAGCAGCTGAGACTTGTGATTTCATCTGGTGTCCTTTATCCGAACCCATTCAGCTAGAAACGGGACCTTCATATAACGTTTATCTTTTTCCGAGTTCTCTTGCAGCTTGTCTTGTGTAAATATAGCCAATAGTATGCAACATGGCCTCACCGAAAGCTGAAGAGTTAATAGCATATGATTACAGCTTTAATACCAAAGTCAACTGTTGACTTAAAAAGCACATGATAGGACAACCAAGAATAACGTACCGGCTTGTGATAGCCGGCTAGCTTCTGATGTTGCCCAATATTAAAATTCAGATGTTTGACCTAAAACAAATGGCCGAAGGCGATTCTTCAGATTTGTTATGAGCTTTATTTCCCTGTCCTTTTTGAAATTCCTATACAATGTAACAACAGTGACCTTTGAGAAATTTGTGTGTGTGTGAAATTAATAAAATTAATAAATTTTATTTAATCTTTGATTGTGATGATTTGAGAATTTGAGTATGAATGCATACCCTCATCCTCTCTTGGACTTTCATCTTGCGAATTTCGGGAACCTGTCCCTCTTCTTCAAGTTCTACTGATTGAACGACGCCATATAAAGTTGTCCAATATACTCCTCAAACAAATCACTACCAAACAGCATGCCGAAAACAGCTGCAGGATCCACTGTGTTTTCCCTTTCTTTAAGATAACCTTTGCAACACCTGTAAACAACATCAATATATAAGACTTCATCATATAGATATAGATTTTTAGTGTTTAGATTTAAATCGGAAATCGATAAGGAGATGATTGTTGATTTATCGGTTTTAGTATTTTGAAATCGTAATATAGATAAGTGTTTTGCTTGTTCAAATGAAAAACAAAGATTAACAATCTTTAATCGAATTAATAACATTGTGTAGATAACAATCGTATATCCAAAAAGAAAACTGAGTAAATCAGAAATTATAAGCCATTCATGTTACTTGTTCAATACAAAGTATGAGCTCAAATGCACATACATGACTAAGATGCAAAAGCATTACCTGTCGTCCGTATCACCATAGTCGAACTCGTGTTTATGTTTTTGGAACAGTTGGCGACAATAATTTTCAAGGCTCGTTTTCTTGTCTAAACGACACCGTATTAATATCCGATCAAAAGGGGTTCCGGTAGTGTCTATAATTCTTGAAACCTGCATTCAAATTCTGTATCATGAGAAGGGCGTTTCATTATTGGGTTTAAAAGGTTTCATCATCAAACCGGCCAACTGTAATCTTAATAATAATTAATTTGAAAATCCTACTTTTCCAACTTCATAACAACTTTGAGTATTAATCATTCAAACGGGAGAATTATACAATTTTGGAGTTGGGTTTCTCCACATTCATAACAATTTCAATTTAAAAGATTATGGCCTGCAAATTAATAATAATAATAATAATAAAAGTGAAAGGAAGAGGAAAACGTACTGGAATCTTCAGCATCATCATTCCGAGGGAGGAGTGCAGGAGGTAACTCAAGATCTGAAAACAAATATGTAAAAATCAGGAGGAATACTTAGGAAGGAATAAGAAGAAGGAAGTAAAAGTACCGTCGTCAGGGAGAGTGTCTCTCATCCATTCTTCGTCGACAACATCGATTAAGATCCCTAGGCTTAACTCCTCTGCCATTCTTCCTGCTTCAATCAGATCAGATCCTTTACACAAAGGTTTTTTTTTTTTTTTCCAAAGTTACTATGCGAATAGATTAGTTGTAAGAATCTAAAGTGTGCTTACAATGGGATTGTGTTGTGGATGATGAAAAAATCGAACGGAGCGCCGGCAGCAGTAACGTTTATCTTATAGGAGATATCTTGGCGACGCTGATTTCCTGGGGAAATAAGAAAGTGGCATTTGGGACGAGGGGGGGAAGGGAAGGGGCGAATGAGCATGGAAGCTTGGAGGCTTCCATGGCAGCCAGCAAAGCAAGAAACAGATAACGTACAGGAATCCACACGATAGTTTTGGAGAAATTAGGGTTAGAGACAATGTTTCTGTTTTGAGGGAATGAAAGACGATTAGGGTTGGGATTGGGTTTTTGTGTTTTCTCTTTTTTTTTTAAGGTAAAAAACAAAATAATTAAAAAACATCAAAACCTTTAAATTAACATGCCACGTGGCGATTTCAAGGGGGGTTGAAGGAACCTATGGACGCCACGTCAGCAAATAGCTTTGTTTTATATATATATATAGATATATATATATATATAAATATATATATATAAGGAATGAGATCAAATAAGAACCCTTAGTGTAGTTAGGAACCTTGAGAACCAATCCTAACCATCCATTTATATTTTGATCTAAAGGGTATATATGTAAATTTATATTTAAATTATTTTGTTTTTTTAATTAGATTTCTAAATTGCTAACATTACGTAAACTTTTGTAACTGTTTCCTAAAAATACTCTAACATCAATTTTTGAATTCCCTATCATTGTATATCTAAGATTCATTGTTCGCTAAATTTAATAATTATATTACATCATTAGAGTAAAGATCAAATACATATAGTTTTTTTTGTAAGAACTGTGAGAATCAAAGGGGTAAAAAAAATTTATTTTTTTTTTTTAGAATTTTTTTTTTCCCATGTGCTTAAACAATCTTTCTAGATGAATAATACAAAAAAAAAAATTAAAAAAAAAAATTTTTTTTTAGTGTAATTACGTCATTAAGGTAAATACATTAGTTTACACTAGAGTAATTATGTAATTACTCTACACGTAATTACTCTACACCAAATTTTTTTTTTTTTTTTTTTTTAGTTTTCAATACTATAATACATGTTTAACAATATGGGGAAAAAAAATTTTTAAAAAATTTTTTTTTAAAAATACCCTCCTTTGATTCTCACAGTTCTTACAAAAAAGCTATTTGTACCGATCTTTACTCTACATCATTAATTCATTATCATCTTGGTTTTAGGATTGAACAAACACTTATTTGAATTTTGTTTTTTCGGCAAAAAACTACGAGGAAATAAAACATTATTGGTTGGTTGTGACATCACCAAATCATCATCATCATCTAAAAAACAATTTTTTTTATCTTGGGTGTACACAGATATTGTCGCAATATCCAATCAGCCCTAAACTCCCTTTTCAAAGGATTTTGGCCAAGTTAAACATATTCTTGCATCTTGAATGTATTTGTTTTGTATTTGGGTTTCTATTTTATTCAACAAAAGATGACATCCGATGTTTTGATTTTGAAGCGATGATTGAAAGTGATTGTTTGTTATACACAAGTGTATAATTGTATATACTTCTAGTTGTTGTTAAGTGATTGTTTGTTATACACATGTGTATAATTGTTATACACATGTGTATAATCGTATTATGCATATATGTATAAGTGATTGTTTGTTATACACATGTGTATAGTTGTATATACTTCTAGTTGTTGTAAGTGATTGTTTGTTATACACATGTGTATAATTGTGTACGTTGCCTCCATATAAGACACTGTTGTTATACATATGTTTTTTTTTTCATACTCATGTGTATAATTGCGAGAGTTTTTTTTTTTACAAAATCAAACAAAGGTTTTGAATGACAATTTGGAAACTGTAGTTAATTGTGGAGAGATAAGAGGAGAGATAAATAACTATCTATTTCGTTGGGGAGAGAAATATTAATAATTGATTAGCTAAATTTGTGGGATAATAATGTACAAGATTGCCCCTACAATAAAATAATTAATTAAATCAACTTTTAATTATTTACCATCTTGCCATTCAAGATCAATGGCTACAAATAGTTCTTATGGTTCCTAAATAACCTATGGTTCTTATTTGAACCATACCCTATATAGGGAAAAGTTAATTATGAGAACACCTATATTTCGTGCGAACCGCGAGAACGCCATCTAAAACCAATCAAATCGAAAATTTCTTTTACACTTATCTTTAATACTAAAATACAATCCCAAAAAACACAATTTACGCGTAAAAATTTAAACGTATAACGGAAATAAATGTTTTTTTACACATGTGTAAATTTACTGTTTGTACATGTGTAAACTGTTTCATTTACACATGTGTAAAAAGTTAATTCGAAAGTTTTTTTGCAAAAAATAATGAATTATTTGGAAGAAAATTCGTTTTTTAAATTTGTATTTTGATTATAATTAGGTTTGTATTGAAAAAAAATGATTTTGATTGGTATTCTCATTTGTTCTCACGGTTCTCGCGATATTTAGCGTTCTCAAAATAACCCTCCCCTATATATATATATAATATATATATATATATATATATATATATATATATATATATATATATATATATATATATATAATACGGCACACATACATACATCTCAACACTAAGGCATGACTCAAGCCTAGTAACATCACCACACCTCACCCCTAGTTTTCCTAACTTACACTAAATAGGGAAACAAACAAGTAGGAGACTATAGTTACTTGACTTAGATGATCTTGGTGCAAGTGTGAACGTTATGTACACTTATATCTACAAGCAACTCAACTTGGGCGACCCATGACCTTTGATAGCGACAATCGAGTTGGCGGAAAGAAACCCGAGGGGATTGTCGAAAACCTGCTTATCAAAGTAGGAAATTCGTTTTTTCCCGTTGACTTTGTCATCCTCAACATGGCGAGAGTAATGTTCCTATTATTCTCGGTCGACCATTCTTAGCTACCGCTCGGACTACTATAGATATAAGTGAAGGAATTCTTACACTTCGGGTTGGGAGCCACAAGTTTCACTACACCGGCGGTGGAAAAGAATATGTATCTGGTGATCCATTCGACGTGGCTAACTTTATTTGATAAACATTTAGATTATCAATTAAAGAAAGCCAAAGGTGCGGCAGTGACACCACAATAAGAATCCGTAGTGGGGCTTGACAACACTAATTGGATCGATGAATACTGGGACAACCGTCAGAAGGGTGGATGGAGAAATAGAAAGGGACGGAAAAAAAGCACCACCAGTGTCCCAGAGGCAGGGAAGGAAGTAGTCTAAAGCACCACGTGTTTTGTCCAGCCAAAGACTTGAAACGTGGCGCTACCGTGGAGGCAGCCCAGATCAGTAGCTTAGGAAGAATAAGTTGAGAGGTTGGTGCATACGGTAGAAAAGTTAGTCAATAGCCATCAGGTATGATCGTTCACTCTTGATATTTTCTATCACCCGGTATGCCCTCTCGGCATTAGGACCAGTAGCTTGTCTTTTATTTTATTTAGTTTCTATTTTCGTTACTAATAAACTATGTAGTTCATGCCAAGTGGTTTCTCTTGAGGAAACATTTGTGCGGAGGCAGCTGCGGGGATCAACCGCACGTAGACCGTTGTAGAGCAAACAGGTGGATACTTGTTCCTTTTGGCTTGCCCACTTATTTATTTATTTTTTTGCACACATATATCACAAATATTGATTTAAAAATTGTGCAAAAGAAGTAAGTGTGAGGTGTTTAAAATTTTTGCAAAATTGAAAACACCTCAATGAAGTCAGCAAACCGAAACTAAAAAGGCAAAGTTTTTAAAAGTGTTTTTAGGAACAAAAATATTTTCAAACCCTTTTGAGTCCCCCCAACGATCTTGCAGGAGATTAGGGAGGTTTTGGTAGTCAAATGAACCCTCTAAGGTGTTCCAAATTCCTAAAATAACCCATACCCCTACATGTGAGTATTTTTTTAGCCTTATCAAGCATACCATTACATATATACTCTACATGCTCGTTCGTTTGTCTTGAGTGATATTCCCTTTTGGCATGACAAGGTTAGAACTTGTGTGACTTGTGCATTACACGACCACATTAGAGGTGAGTGTGTGAAAATGATTCAAGCATTTAGGACTTACCCATTCTGTTATCATTGGCCTTCCATATATTTCCCCACCACTAGCCACCCATTTTGAGCCTTATCCTTTTCATTTCCTTTCATCCATTCAGCCCCCGCCATGACGAAACCAAGGATGTGTTAAGGTGTTAAGGAAGCTCCTTGGAAATTTTGGGACTTTGAAGCATAAGCCTCACATCAAGAATCTAGATCGTGAAAGAGCTACAAAAGAAAAGCCATCAAAAGAGCATAGCAAGTGTCAATAATCATCCATCAAGTATAACCCGTTTATACTCGTAAAAAAGTGTGAATAATGATGTTGCTGAACTAAAGGAATCAAGAGAAATTCGAAAGAGAAGTTTTGCAAGACTTTCTAAAAAGACCAAGTGATCGGCCCAACCTAGTGGAGGCATTTAGGCGGCCCATGCGCCAAACGATTCACAGGAGTAGGCCAAAGTCGGGCTATGAAGTCCAAGGAAAGATCATCAAAGCCAACTTAAAAGATCTACGAGATTCCAACAACACCTCAAACACCAAACCCAGAGTTAGTCATGGTGGTAGACTCCATTCTGACCCTATCTTTCACCGTCTCACTAAACTAACCCTGGAAAGTCCTTTTAATTCACACGCATCACCTCAACAGAAATGATGGAGTTGTAATTTGCATACAAGCCTACGATTTGTGTTTGCCATCGGGTAGAATTTGAGTGTTCGCCACCAAAATAAAACCCGAGTGAACGATAGTAGTGAGGAAAAAGAAAAGTGGGGTCCCTTATTAAGAGTTTTAGTAGTCTTACCACAAACCAAGCCTGAAATCCCAAGGATTTATTAAGCGAGACTCTTAGGAGGTAAGTTGAGCTTGGAAAATCAAGTAAAACTTACAATTTTATCTTACAAAAATTGCCTTAAGTTCGGTTTGCTTGAGGACAAGCAAAAGCTCAAGTGTGAGGTGTTATGATGTGCCGAGAAATTAACATGTTTACTGCACGTACTTTCACCTAGTTTACACCCAAAATCTTGTTTTTATCATAGTTTTATCATAATTTATCTTTCTTTGTTGATAATTGCAGGATTTGAGGTCGAAAGATGAAAAGAAGTGAAAATCGACACAAAACGGAAGGAATTGAAGACTTTGAAGTTGTGCCAAATGAAGCACGTCTGTGCAGCTGTCCTTGGTCAACAGGTCAATATCTCAAAGTCAACATGAGGCAAAAGTCAACCTTACAAAGTTGCACGGGCGTGCCAAACCCCTTGACACGGCCATGCCATTCAAAGTGGTCCCCCAAGGCTTCAAACCGAGCAAACTGACAAGACGGTGACACAAACCAGCAAGCACGGGCATGCTATGTACCTTGGCACGTTCGTGCAACCTCTGAAGACGAACAACTTCTGCAAAAGGACTTTGCAACAGTACCAACTGTTGAGCATGAGCGTGCCACTACAAGCTGCACGGGCGTGCAGGGTCTGAATTGCCTATAAAGAAAGGCCTCCACTCCACAATTTGATCATCCCTTCCCACATCAAAAACCAACACTTCTCCACGAAGTTTCAGACATCTTTGAGGCTTGTGAATGTCCTTTGGAGCTTGGGATCACTCCAAAAACTCCACATTTGAGAGAGAAACAACCTGAAATCACCCAAAACCACTAGAAATCTCTACACAACGCTCACCATGTTTTTGTACACAAAAAAACTTTGTGAGCTTGTTGTATCAACCATGCTAGGCTAGATTTCTCTGGTGTTGCTAGGGTGATGATGGAACTTGGTATGAAATAAATAGTTTCTCTTTTGTTTAAAGTGGTATTTTGTGTTCTTAATAATTCTTTCTACTCTAAACTCTTTTTTAATGAATTAACTAATTAATCACTTAGTATTTGGTCTTGTGAGTGGTTTGATAGGAAGTGGATGGACTTGTGAGTGTACCCACGGTGTGTAACAACCCGCGCCATTTGCTAGCTAACCTAATTCCACGAATAGTGATTAGCCCATTTGTGATAGAAATACACACACTTTGTGGCTTAATCATGTACTATCAAAATCTCACTTAGGCTCGGTACGGTCTTTATACTTGGTCCTAGTGATAAACCAAGACTTGATTGTGTGACTTAGGTTCATTGCCTATGTGATAGTTTTGGCGCAAATCAAGGATTGGTGAACCCATGTTGGAAGAAAACGGTCTTTATTTTCTTTCATTACTATGTTGTCGCACAATTAGTAACAGCCCAATCACTTTTGAAAGATTAACTAATTGAAATAGGGGATGCACGTGTTCTGGTTAGTCACGACTCCTCTATGATATTTAGTGGTGGCTTGTTTGGTCATGCTCCAGCCACCAACAAGTTATTCATAAATGTTTAAAGTCGTTAGATGTCTTTATTGCAACACTGGGAGGTAGGTACTTTAGGGTTGGGATGTCACAGTCTCGGGTCATCTTCCTCTCATTGTTGAGAGGTGAGCTGCTCGGTTTGGAGACCCTCATAAAAATCTAAGAACACAAATCGTTTACATAGTTATGCGATAACAGTCACCTCTAGAGAATGCGGTAATGCAACTCAAAGTTAAGCAAAAGTGCACAACTTAAACACACCACTTTAACAAGAGTCTACTATTATTTCATATAAGGCAACATCTGATCCCGAAGCAACATCTTTGTTTTGCTATTGATTTCTCTTACATTTTACATCTCTCTTTTACTTTTCTTCTTGCATTTTTAAAACTCTTTTAGTAATTTTTAGGAAGCTGAGTAGTAAAAATTGTGTCCTTGAATTCGATACTGGGTACTTGCACATTTCTATACTACTCACAGTAGGTACACTTGCTTGTTGTGTGGGGTCCAGAGCATTGAGCAACTATCGTTTTAAATTATAAATTTAAAACATGAAAGCATCCCACTGTTTTCCGACTTAATTCCCTTTCCACTCATTTTTTGGCATTTCTCTGGGAACTTGTCACTTTTAAAAGAAAAGAAGTTTAATTCTTGCAAAACCCACGCACACCACATCCCCAATCAGGTAAAGGAAAAAGGGCGACAAGGACAAGTTATTGTGACAACTAACCAATGGCAGGAAAAAAGCGCATAGATTCTCTAATTCCACTAACAGCCAGCCAATGAACACAAGGCATCGGTACTATAAATACGCGCTCTTCCTACAAAAAGGGTTGGCATCTCAGAGAGAAAAAACTCATACATAACATACATGTGATTTGTTGTGTAAACCATTTGGTCGAAGCACTGTCTAGTTATATTCACTCATACTGTTCTTGTTAATCACCCAGAGCATTAATAATAGAGTTCTCTTCATTCCCATTTACATATTTATATGATTAGACTAGTGTTTCTTAAGGAGGAAATGTATATTAGCCGTTAAGACACTACTAGAAAACTATCAATTTCTAACTAAAATTTCAAAAACAAATATGGTCGGAAATTTCCGACAATTTTCTGATAAATTTCCGACTAAAACACCAAACCTGGTTTTTGGGGACTATTTTCCGACACTTTGCCAACCAACAAAAAGTTTGTTGGAAAAATGATGGAAATTTCCGACTAATTCCGACAATGAAGATAAAAGAACAAAACAAAAAAACACGTGGTCGGAAAATGATCAGAAAACTATCAATGATTTTTAATGTAATATGTGGTTGTGGTGATTGTGAGTGGATGGGGATGGAGAACCTAATGTGAATGCTCCAATAAACAAGAAAAGAAAAAGACAAGTTTTGCAACAATTTTCTAGTTTTCTTCCAATATGCAGTAACATCATAATAAATATGCAAAACTATTAATGACTCACTACTCCCCTACTCCCTTTTCCAGGGGGCATGCAAGCAACAGCATCAAATGGTAATTACGTGACCAATAGTATCAAATGGTAGATTAACTGCTCCGAATATAATTCAAAGAAACAAATGCAGAAATGGACTAAACATGGGGAAGTGGTTGTTTTATGGATTATGCACGTATCATATCACCATATGGGCTAGAGTTCTTCCCCTGTTACAATTTTATGTGTCATCATCAGGGTTGTGTTCAGACGGTTTTCCACCAGAATGGTTTTGCTTTACGGGCAAGAGACTCATTATCAGATTCAATTTCTTGAGCCTCATCAGCAGGATCACTGTCAGACGGATGCAATGGCTCCGCTAGGGATGAGGAAACATCGACTACATGCCTATTTGTGAATCAGAGGACAAACCGAGGAGGGCTAGATTCAGCAATTTGGCTTGATCTTGTCCATCAAGGTCAATTTCATTAGAGTCGCTAACAGGATCAGGGTCGGACCGGATCCAGGGATTGGCTAGGGACAACAGAACACTCACTACATGGCTCATGGAAGGTCTATGTGTGCTTCAGAAGTACAACAGTCATTAGCTTTTCTGCCACTGTAAACACACCCGGCTAGAGCTTCTTCATCAAGTTCAAGGGTGGGATCAATGGCATTCTTATAGGTAGCTTTATCTTTGTGCATTCGTCGGAACTATTCCACCAAGGTTTCCTTTCCCTCATGTGTTGTGACTACTGCCCTTTGCCCGTATGAGTTCCATTAGGATTACCCCAAAACTGTACACGTCGAGTTTGGTTGTAACTTGGCCCATCCCTGTTTGTAAAATCATCAGCCAAATTTAGTTGATGAAAGAGAATCAATTTCAAAAGGTAAATCCAAATTAATTAAACCACCCTTTAAAAAGAGATTGAACCTGCGTATTCGGGTGCAAAATACCCGAAAGTTCCGGTTACTCTTGATGCGTATGAACATTCCCCACTTGGGGAGGGCCGGACAAGTCCAAAGTCTGTAACTTTGGCACGCATATCATCACCGAGTAGGATGTTGGAGGGTTTTAGATCTCTATGAATAAAACTATTATGTGCTAAACCATGCAGATACTCAACACCTCTAGCAACATCTAGGGCAATGATCAATCTTTGCTTCCATTCGAGCGGTTTTAAACCTTCCTGCTCCCACTTAAATAAGAACCGACCTAGTGTCCCTTGAGGCATATACTCTAAAACAATAATCTTATGGTTTCCATCCAAAGAGAAACCAAGAAGTTTAACGAGATGCCGGTGTCTAACCTTGGTTAGAACCGCAATCTCAGATTTCAACTGTTGAAGACGAATAGGGTTTATCAGTCCGGATTCCATCCTCTTAATTGCAATATTGGTTCTGTAAGATTATAGAATACTTGATTGATTATTATTAGGAATTGAGTTACAATATATAGACATCATAACAAAACCCTAACTTACCTAGTGGGCCCGTGGGCTAGCACTAATAAACCCTAACATGATAATATTATCTAATACTCCCCCGCAGTCAGAGCGCTAAAGGTATTGGACGCTCAGACTGGAATACAATTAAAAAAAACATAAAAAGAGAAAACCAAAAAACTAGTCTCGATCCTGGTCATTGACTTGTAGATCCATAATGTTGCCAAAAGTCCATGAGCGGCTTTTTTTTTTTTTTTCAAAACCCACCATTCATATTCTTCAATTCTTGACATTAGTTCGATCTACGGCTTCCCTTGGTTTAGTTTCTTAGTTCCTGGAGTAATAACGCAAGATTGGCAAGATCCAAATCAAGCGGCGGTGCCATTTTTGTTGGCCATGGCGAAAGAAACATGGAAGAAAGATTGCAATTTGAAAACCGGCGACCGTGGTCGGCGCGGTGTGTCAAGAAAGATGGTGAAGATC
This sequence comes from Ambrosia x helenae, assembly GCA_030844895.1. NCBI lineage: Eukaryota > Viridiplantae > Streptophyta > Magnoliopsida > Asterales > Asteraceae > Ambrosia > Ambrosia x helenae. The sequence continues at coordinate 11,512 of JAUTDX010006189.1, forward strand.
GGTGACCGTGGTCAGGCAACGACATTAAAAAGAAGTGAAATCCGTAGATAAAAGAAAGGAAAAAAAAATTCATGGCGGCAGACCGTGGTCCGACAAGAGAAGTCGGCCAGAACAGAAGGGGCAATTTAGAAGGGGGGTTTGTTGAGAAGGTGAATAAATATTGCAACCAATAATACGGTGAAACTAGGGGCCAACAATTAAAGTAGAAGAAATAAAGATGAAGCTGTGAATTATGGGAGTAGTAAGGAAAAAATTAGCTGCAGATGTGAGCAAACAAGAATTAAAGATGAAGCCGGTGTTCGAGACTGTATTATTATATTATAAAGTGAAAGAACAAAAAAACAAGACCAAGCATATTAAAAAAAAACAAATAGGGATTTACAGGGCGCGGCGGCGGCACGCCGCCCTGCTTAGGGTTTGGACTTGGTGGCGACGACTAGGGTTTGTATTTTTGTGGTGGCGTGGTGGAGACGGTAGAGAGCCTAGGTTGGCTCTGATACCATGTAAGAGAGAATAATAATCCTGAATTGGTTGATCTCATTCCATTCAATAGGATTACAATATATAGAGATAAATCGGGCCCGTGGGCTCTATACTAAAACCTAAATAATATATTCTAAGAGCATTCACAACCCATCCCCCATCTCCAACCATATAATTTAAGGAAAAATCATAGTTTTCTAAATTTGCCACTCACTTTTGCAAAATCTCTCACATCCCATTCCCCATTCATATCCCCTATAAGATTTTTTTTATTATTATTTTATTTTTTTACAACCAACATTAATTTACTCCACCTTTCATTTGTATTATTTTATTATTATTAAATGATATGGGGGAAGGATGGAAGACCCCATATATGGGGGCTCAACATAGGTTTTTTGTAAATTTTAGAAATGGGGTATGGGGAAAGGGGTTGGGATGGAGTGAGTTTTTGTAGGATTTTCTTAAATTTTAAGAATGGGGAGGGAATGAGGGATGGGTTGTGAATGCTCTAATAGGTTCCATCATGTAACTCTCCTCTGTAAACTGTCCCGAACCCTCCACTCCCGAGTATGTTATCATCGCTGAAATTGTTGGTGGCGTTTTCCAAATCTTGGATTGGAATTGAACCGTGACCGTCAATCATAATCTTAACTTCATCACCACCAGCAGTGGAATGGATGGCTGTGATGTTATAAACAAGAAAAATACGGCACATCGCGAACACAAAGTGTATATCATGCAGAAAGCAGCCATTAAACCACTAACAATTGATGTAACCAGTTGAATCCTACGCTTCTCTCCGGCACCACCACCATCTGATGAAGTCGTGTTGACACCATCACCATCTTTCCTTACGCTTTTCACTATTTTAACAGTTTCTTTATAATCCGGAGCTGGGCCATAAACCTGACTGTTGGAAACATCCATATCTGTCAAATTTCTAACAGACTGAGAGTAAACCAATGTTACCGAAACAAGAAAAACTATAAACAGATGGAGTTCGAAACACAGAAAGAGTTTCTTCATTCTTGACAATCAAACAGTGAATCAAACGTTCAAAGTGATTCAGATCTGGATTATTTTTTCTATGTAAATAAAAATAACATAAAAAATTATGAACAAAAATGCAATGGATTTTTTTTTTCTGAGTAAATAAACACAAAAGCTATGAACAAATGGTGATAGATTTTATTTTTCCTGAAAAAATAAATACAATAGTTAAGTCACCGGCTGTTTGAGATGAGAAGGTTACCTCCTTGGAGGGTTCCTGCCCGGGTTTGGTCTCAGGTTCGATTCCCACGTTCCACCGAAAAAAATAACCGTTGGGTTTGAAAGGAGAAACCCGTGTGTTTCCTATGGAATCGATCCTGGCAGTGGTTGCTTTGCTACACGGGATTTACCGCTGAAACACTACTCTTAAAAAAAAAAAAAGTCACCGCTGAAGTAAAAGAAGAATAATAAATAATAAATAATAAAAATATGATAAACACGCGGAAACGTTGAAAAATACTACCTACTAGATTGTCTTTCATATGATTCAAAAATGAAAAACTAAACCAAGTGGTGTTACGTCATGTAATATAGATTTATTTTATTCCTTCCATTTGTTTTTTAGTTATATATAAAGTTGAAACTCTATTTTTATAAATTATATTATTAATCAATTTTTTTTCAAAAATATAACTTCATTATTATACAACGATTTGTCTTTTTTTTTTTCATATACGTAAACTACAAGGGTGTTCACACGATACAAAAAGAAACATAAACTTTGTTAATGGAGTACACGTACGATTTAATTTTGTTCAGTTATTACGTTCCGTCAAAACTAAAATCACCTGTTAATCTATTTTATTAACCAATCATTTTTCAACTAATTGGTTTTGATTATCTGGTTAGATCATTAGTTTACGATTCGTTTAGTTTCGATTGATAACCAAACCAAACTTTGTTACTTTTTCAACCCTTCATGTAACTTTCATGTATGTCTCATATATAACCTTCATGTATGTCTCGGATATAACTGTTTGTTAATTTAGTTTTCATTTAATTCGGTTAATGGTTGATTTGGGTTTGGTTTCATGTGCTTTCGGTTTTGTTTCATTTATTGCTCACCTCTAGATATTATTAATCCTTAACAGTATCAATTTTTTTAGATTGAATTACAAATTTTGTCATTTATATTTATATCAAATTTCAGTGTATGTCCTTTACCTATAAAATTGATGACGTTTTGTATATAATGTTTATGAATGCTACAAGTTTTGTCCTTTGATGCTAGCTCGGTTAATTTTTTTCATCAAACAAAATAACACAAAGGTATTTTAGTCATTTTACCAATATATATTTAAAAGTATTTGTCTTCGAACAAAGATTTCTATAAAAGTAAATAGTCAAAACCGTCGGTCCTTAGTAGTAAACAAATTAAAGTCGTAATTTATTCAAACACTCAATTTATTTAAAAAGTTATTATCTTCCAAATTCTAAACCTTTGATAACGCTCTTCACACACCTCCCCATTCCCCTAAGTACCTGTATTAAAATAAGAGAAAACAACAAAAAGAATAACCGCTAAGCCCAAAATTGCTCAGAAACAGAAAAACAATAGCAATATCAAATTTAATGATAGAAACAATACAATGCGCTGAACGATCACCGATGAAACAATACAATAACTATCACAATATAGCGATATGATCAATAATGTGTAGTGACCAATCAATGATGAGCCATTACGATAATAATCAATATGGAAATACCCATGTGAGCCGATAAACAATAACATTAACAATATGTACATTAGCCTGTAAACTAATGCACCAATGTGTAGAGGGGATGTGGGCACTCACACCTATCACAATACTAATACAATAACACTAATATCCTAGGATCAATCCATACGCCTCTCAATAACAATATACAAATAAGTGCCACTCTTAGCACGCAATAATAATAGAGACACCGTGGGCCTTTCGCACCGCCACGGATGGTGCACGTCAACTGTGCCAGTGGTGACGCCCTATGTCCCCCATAGGTAGATGTGCTCAGGTATCGAAGTCAATGAAACGGTATATAAATCAATTTAATTAAATTACCATTTTAACACTCAATAATCGATAATCACTGGAACATACGATAACTAGGAAAAAAAAAGTTATCGCATGTAAATCACCAAGTTATCTAGATGCAAATCAATATAACAACAAGCTATGAAAGGTTGGTGACTTATATTTCAATTAGCGACTTCCAATTACGATAGAAAAAACAATAAAAAGAAAACAATAAGATGCGCTAAAAGTAGGAACCACAGAATCCGTACCTCAACTTATATGAAAAAATAGAACAACATGAGGACGTAATTATTTATCACGCGAGCCTACATATTAACCATATATTAATTTTACCAACTCGATACCCTATATATTAATTAATTTACCAATTTACCAACTCGATGAATAGTGCAAAAGGGGCAACTTTGTAACTATCTGTGTTTTTTTAAAGAGTTGTCTTCGTAAATTTCGTTTTCTAATAAACGTACTTTTTGTTTGTTTGCTTCATTTGAAACCTCAATGTGCAAAGGGAGACTACAGTATACTCAACCGTTTTCACCGTCACCACCGCCGTCATAGACCTGCCACAGTCTCACCATTTGCACATGACAGCAAGTAGTACAGCAGCCACAAAAAATGAAACCAAGAGCGCCAAGGGAATCCTACGCTTCCCACCACCACCATCTGGTGAAGTCGTGTTGACACACATCTTTCCTTACACTTTTTCACTATTTTAACAGTTTCTTTATAATCCGAGCTGGCCCATAAAACTGACTGTTGGAAACATGATAAACAAGATGGAGTTCGAAACACAGAAAGAGTTTTTCATTGTTGACAATCAAATAGTGAATCAAAATAACATAAAAAGTTATGAACAAATTGTAATGGGATTTTTTTTTTTCTGAGTAAATAAACACAAAAGCTATGAACAAGTGGTGATGGATTTTATTTTCTCTGAAAATAAAATACAATAGTTAAGTCACCGGCAGAAGTAAGAAAAAGAATAATAAAAATATGATAAACACGCGGAAACGTTTTGAAAATACTACTCACTCATAGGTTGTCTTTGATATGATTAAAAAAATGAAAAACTAAACCAAGTTGGTGGTACGTCATGTAATATAGATTTTTTTTTATTCCTTCCATTTGAAAATAATGCTATTCGCTCACTTGTTCTCGTTAGGGTGAGAAGTGGCCTTTATCCAGATTATTTTATTTCTTTTTATTTTTTAAGCTTTCTAAATTTGTATAATTTATAATATAATTCAAAAATAAAATTAATAAAAAATGTTAGACTAATGTTAACAAGAATACAAACTATAAAAAAACTAAAACTAATCTAATACAAGATCATCGAAAGTCTAGCTCATAAATACTCCACCAATTCATGACGATGGTTTCCGTATATCTCACGGTTCTTGATATTGTTTATGTTGTCGAGTTTTTAAATATTAGTGATTGTCGGTTTGAGCACGTGGGATATCGATTACCTTGGAAATTTTGACATATATAGTCATGTCTTGGTCCCTCAGTATCATGTTATGTAGAATAATACAAGTATAGACAACGTCCATTATCTTCTCTCGTGTCCCAAAACCTTATTTAGTTGGCAATCACATAAATCTTTTTAAGAATGCCGAACGCTCTTTCAATATCTTTTCTTGCCAACTCTTGTTTGTGTTAAAAGTACTTGCGTTTGTCTTCAAGTTGAGACGAATAAGCTTGAACAAGTGTCTCCCATTCGTTGTAAATTCCATCG